>CM046425.1:44536566-44631566 GCA_025506505.1 Flaveria sonorensis | reverse complement strand
ATTAGGGTTTTTTCCTTTTTAAATCCCTTCAATTTAGGTCAAATCTCAACAAAAACCCGGACCCCGGCGTCGGTGGCGCCTATGGAGGCGTCGGTGGCTCCACCCCCTATACAACCTTGATTTTCATGTGTAACATTTCGAGATCTTTCCGTTGATAGGTTGTGGGTCCCGTAACTCCTTTCCTAGCTCAAGTTATGCTCATTTTAAGATACCATTGTTGTGCAACTTCGATTGATCATATCTCTACTTCTCGAGCTCCAATTCTCGTCCCGTTTCTCCCAATTTCTTCGTATTCTTCATTTTTGACCTAAAAACACAATATAATCCCAAAGGTAACTCTATTTCTCATAAATTTACATATAAAACAAGGAAATAAAGCTATCAAACATTGAACTTTCACCACCCAATCACAATCCCCACACTTACCTTTTGCTTGCCCTCAAGCAAAGCTCAATTGTGATTTATAAAACCATCATTGATAATATACATCACTAATCACTTATTAAAAATCATTTAAGGTCCAAGGTCATGCCCTTATTCGCAAGACTTACATTGTTCAATAGATTTACATTCTAACAAGCTAATTATATTCAAGTAAACGAGGAATTTACCCGACTAAGTTTAACGTGATTTTGATTTTTTTAGTCTCATGCACACACCCCTCACAATAATTCACTCTTCTCGGTTTATATCTAGACTAGTAAAATATGTACTAGTATAATCACTCAATAACCCAATACACCATCTTGTCCATATAAGCTTGTATTGCAATCACACCTCCACCTCTTGCATAGATGTTGCACACGTCTAAAGGACTTACGAGTTTTTAGGCTTAGGTATGGGTAGGAGGTTTTGGTTTTTTTTTTAAATGGCTAACACAAATAGAAATATAACCCAAAACGTCAAACCATCCGTATTATCATGACTCTCGAAGCTAAATCACTTTGATCATTTTTGAAGCACTATTTTTTCTTCTTATTTTTTTTTATTTTTCAATTTTTTTGTTTTTTTTCATGATATAAGCTTGACTATGAATGCTCTTTAACTTTAACGGCTTAATGATCGGTCATCAACTAACAACTTGGGCTTTATATGTCGGTTTTAACAAACGAATGGCTTAAGGCTCAACATGGCTACTAAAGGGTAGGATGGATAACAATAAACAAACGATAACAAGTAAAGGGGTTCTTAAGTTGCCTTTGTCATTTGTGTGCAAACACCTTGCTTATGGTCTTGGTATGCATCAAACAATACAAGTTCTGCCACAAGTGTAGTATATGGCCTACCCTTAACAAATGAATACATATGATTGTCTCTTAAGTAATAGGCTCAAAATCTAACCAAGTAGAAATTTAGGCTACCGATATTCACATGAGTTTATTATATCAAAAGTTTGTTAACCCTAACCAGGCATCCTTAACATTTCAAAAACGACCCGCTAGAAATACTTTATCACCCAACTTAAAGAATATGACCATAACCTAAGATCTACACCAATCTTTTGATAAGCAACAAGCTAGTGATTTATATTTAAAATTTTGGTCTGTAAACACAAAAAAAACTTCACTTGAAGATTTGCAAAAAAAAAAAATTTACATTTTAACTTTTTCTGAAAACTTTTACCAAATCCTTTCATCCCCACACTTGAGATTTACATTGCCCCCAATATACTAACTAAATGTTACTATTAGTATGGAAACAAGAGAATTTTAAGATCAGACCCAATCTTATCATATTCACAAACCATTTACAATCAGTCGGGGACTCACCATCAATAACCGAAAATGAAAACTAACTACAAATTAACTATTTTTAACAATTAATAAAGGAAACAAATGCACCTGGTTATGTCTTTATGGCAAGATCTTCAATTGTACTAGTGATCTTCAACATTTCGTCTACTAATCTACAAACCATAGTAAAACACATGTAGAAGCAAACTTCTCACTTCATGATTAACACCTCACATTTAAATCAATAATGCATCCCCTTCCCCGCACTTAAAGTATTGCATTGTCCTCAATACAACATTTAAGTGGAAATTTGATTAAAACAGTTAGCTTTTTAAAAAAATATTAAAAAATCACTTTAATGATAAAAGTCCTAAACTCACTTTCGTAGGAATCACGGTTGCATTTAGCATATGCAACAAGCCTTTTAAACCATCCGGTAGACCCGGATGGACGAGTGTAGTCTCGTGAGGGTTTCTAGTTGTAAGGAATATCTGAAGATTAAAGGCTGATGCAACCAAAGGATACCAAAACAACCAAGTCTTCCTGCATGCACTAAGGAACAAAGATGAACTATCTTCGGAAGTTTTACATTCACAAATAAATCTAAGTGTAAAATCTTCCGAAGCCAACAGTTCAGAAGAAGTTACTTCGGAAGTTTCACACTTATCATAAAATTATTACAAGTGTGAAATCTTCCAAAGCCAAAGACTCATTTCTTCTGAAGCCAAAGATAAAGTATTCCAAAGCTTCAAAAGACAGTCTTCCGAACCCATTTGCTGTGAAGACAGATTTTTTCTGAAGACAGAGAAAAGATGCTTTCTTTGATTTACTTTTTCATAAAGCTGATGTACTTTCCGCTGCTGCTCTGAAGACTCACCAGCTAACATTAGTTGGTGAAACTTCCATACTTTATCAAACAGTAGAAAAAGTCTTTGACTGTAACTTCCCACTTTTGTTCCTGTAGACTTGTCTGTATTAGATTAAGTCAGTGAGCTATGGCATATCATAGTCACTAGTCAAAAGGCAATCTGTAGATTGATCTTGTTTTCTAGATTAGTCAAAATTCCAACTGTCTTTTTGTATATTGACGGTTGTAGGTTGTAGTATAAATACTCTTCGGTTCTTGTAATTTAACATACTTGCAAACACTTGTAATAGAACTAGAGAATCAATACACAACTTCCTTTAAAACTTAATCTTGTGTTCTTATGACTTTGTTCTTGTTCTTATAGTTCTGTCTCGTTAATATTACTTGTGTAGCTTGTATCATTAGTGAAGTTATCAGTTCCCTATTTGAGTGGTTAAGTGATTTAAAATCATTCCTCTTATGAAGCTAATTGCATTCTTAAGTATTCTTACTGGTCCTGCAATTGGTATCTGAGCTTTTCAGGCTCTTGATTGTAAGATCTCACCATCTTAAATCCTCTTAGCTTCATGCTTCACTTAACTTTTCAAATGGCAGCTATCTCAAAGGTAGATATGGAAACTGGAACTATAACAAAGTCCCCTCTGATCACTCCTGAGGATTTTGATACTTGGTGCCAAAGAATGGAAGGTTTTATCAAGTCTCAAGATTCTAGGATATGGGAGTCTATTGTCAATGGACCATATGTACCATGCACCACTTCAACTGCTGTTGGTGGTAAGATACCAAAACAAAGGGTTGATTTTTCTGAAAAATATTGGAAGAAAATTGATATTGATCAGAAAGCTATGACAGCCCTTCAAACTGCTCTTCCTAACTTCATCTACAGAGGTTTCAAGAAGTGCAAGACTGCCAAACAGCTATGGGATGCACTGAAGCTGATGTATGAGGGGTCCAATGAAGCCAAAAAAAACAAAAAGGACCTCTTGAAGTGGCAGTTTGAAAATTTCACCTTCAAGACAATTGAAACCATGACTCAATAATACTTCAGGTATGTTGAGATTGTGGACACTCTTGCTGATGTTGGACTAACCATTGAGAATAGATATACTGTTAGGAAGTTCATGTCCTCTCTTCCCAGACAATGGACACACTACTGTGTGGTCATTAAGAGAACTGAAAACCTCAAGAATCTTACTCTCACTGAGTTATATGGAATACTCAGTGGATACCAAATGGAGATGAACATGCAAAATTCATCTAGTAACTCCAACACTCATCAGAGTTCAGCCCTTCATGTGGTTGAAAGGGATGGCAGAGAACCACAGCACCATCTCATCTGCTACCCTGACAAATCACAAAAGGGTCCTTTCATCACCTTTCTAGAGACATCAAGGGAAGGCTACATCCCTGGATGCCCATTCCAGGAGACAAGTTCTTCACAAGCTTTTATGTCTTCTAATGAAAGTTCAAGCAACTTTCTCTTCACCTTTGAAGACCTGGACTGTATCCATCCAGATGATCAAGAATATATGGAGATATTCCAGCAGATGTCTCTACTCACTCATAGAGCCCAGAAGTTCTACAAGAGGACTGGGAGAAGGTTTACCAGTAATGCAGTCAGTGAAAAGTTTGGGTTGGACAAAAGCAAGGTAAAGGTTACAACTATAACCAAATGGGACACTTCGCCAGGGAGTGCAAGGCACCAAATTCAAATGGAAGCCAAGCACAATCCAGGCCAAACTACACTGAGGGAGCTCACCAGAATGAGAAGCCAACACAGCAAGCTGCAGTTGCTATTGAAGAATGAGGCTTTGACTGGAGGTTTTAGGTTGAGGATGCTTCTCTAAACCAAGCACTAATGGCAGATCATGATGAAACCAAGGTATTGGAAGATCTTTGTACTCCTGAATGCATTGCTAAAGTTAATAGATACAGGTCCTATAACTTAGAGATGAGATCTGATCTTGAGTCCTTAAATATCTTAAAGGCTGACTTTAAAAGAGCTGAAAATGATTATAAACTTAAGATAGAAGATCTAGAGAAAACCATTTCAACTCTTAAGCATGAGCATACAAACTACAGGACTCAAATCAAAGATCTCATCACAAAGTTAACTGAATGCCAGGCTGAGCTTGTGATCAGCAAAGCCAGGGCAGAAAAATGTGTTCTTGAAGAAAAGACCTTCAAGAACATAATATCCTCATCCGCAAAAGTTTGTTATCAGAATAAGCAGGGACTGGGATGTACTGAGATAGCTCCTCCACACACTCTATTGTCTATAAGATCTCCAATGTGTGGAACTTATGAAGATGAGCTTCCCCTCACAGACCCCATTGTTGAAGAGGATGAAGAGGAGATAGTGGAGGATGACTCAGAGAAGAGTGAAGAAGGTCATCCTAAGAAGGGTCACTATTCTCCTAAGGAGAGGAAAGAGGCTGGAATGACCAAGTGAAAGAGAAATAACTTGATTAGAAGAGCGAAGAGAAGATCAAAGAAGGCTCAACAAATCAAGGCCACTTTTGACTCAAAGCAGAAACAAGTATTTATTTCTGCAGGTTTTGAAGTGGTAAAGACTGAAAACTCAACTATGAACTCTAGTACCAGGAGTTTTAGTTTAGTTCCAAATCATTCCAGCAAGAAGAAGAAGACTGACCAGCTGTGTACCACTGCTACATAGCCTGAACCATCCAGCTCCAAGAGCAAGTCTCTCCCTAAGAAGCTTGTTGCTTCATCTGCAAAGATGAAGGTGGAGAAGGAAAGTGATCAAACTCAGTCTTGCTCTCAAAAGAAGACTCTCAGAAAGAAGGAACTCAACTGTGTCATGTGTGGTAGTACTTCTCATATGGCTAAGGATTGCAAGTACAATCCTAAAAGTACCATCCACATGACCAAGAAGAATATTTCTGGGAAGAAAAAGGAACCAATAGCTTCAGAAGGAAAATCTGTTTCCTTTGAAAGCTCCAACATGAAGAAGAAAACAAGTGAAAAATTGCCTTCGGAACAAAAGTTGGTCTCGGAAGAAAGGAATGCTTCTGAAGTACTGAAGCTTCTAGCAGTGAAAGCTAGATCTTTCGAAGGTCTAGTCTCCAAGACTTCCGAAGTTGTCAAAACATCCCTAGCCTTGAAGGTCGGGCCCAATATTCCAAAGGTAGTGTGGAAGATGAAGGAAGACCATGTGACTAAAAGTTCTTCATCAACAACAACAAATGATCCTCAAAGCTTAAATATAGGATCTCTTACTGTTGCATTGTCTTCAACTCATTTTAATAAGCCCAAGATCAATGAGGCTTGGGTTTCCAAGTGTAACTAACCACTTCTTTTTGTGCAGGAACAGCTAAGGACTAAGGAAAATGTGTGGATCATTGATAGTGGCTGTTCCAGGTACATGACTGGCAATGGGTCCTTGCTTCACAATTTTGAGAAAATTAATGGAGGACCAGTTGCTTTTGGAGGAGATGCGGGTGGTTACATCACAGGAAGGGGTATGGTCACAAATGGTAAGCTCACCATTGAGAAGGTAAATTTTGTTAAGGAGCTTGGATACAATCTACTAAGTGTATCTCAATTTTGTGATCAGAAACATAACACGCTCTTTACTGAGCATGAGTGCATAGTTCTCAAGCCCGGGGTGGTCATTCCTCAAGAGCATATCCTGCTCAGAGCCCCTAAGAAAGGGAACATGTACAAGATGGACTTGCAGAAAACATCTCCCTCGGGAGAGGTTTCTTGCTTCCTATCTAAAGCAAATAGTGATGAGTCATTCCTTTGGCATAAAAGAATGTGCCATGTAAAATTTAAGAACGTGAATAAATTGATTAAGAATGATTTGGTAACTGGAATGCCAAAGAAAGAGTTTACAAGTGATGACCACTGTGTTGTATGCCTGAAAGGGAAGCAACACAAAGTGTCTCACAAACCAAAGGAAATGAATTCCATCACCACTCCCCTACACCTATTACATATGGACTTGTTTGGCCCCACCAGTTTAATGAGTTTAGGAAGGACCTCTTACTGTTTAGTGATCATATATGATTTCATAAGATTCACTTAGGTCTTTTTCCTTAGAACTAAGGATGAGACCCCTGAGATCTTGAAGAATTTCATTCTGAAAATTGAGAATCAATCTGATCACAAGGTCAAAACCATAAGATGTGATCAAGGAAGAGAATTTAAGAACCAAATCCTTGATACATTTTATGATGAAAAAGGTGTTACAACACAATATAGTGCTCCTAGGACTCCTCAGCAAAATGGTGTTGCTGAGAGGAGAAATAGGACACTTATTGAAGCTGCAAGAACCATGTTGTCTGACTCTAAACTGCCCATCACCTTCTAGGAAAAGGCTGTTAACACTGCCTGCTATGTGCGGAATAGAGTTTTAGTGGTTAAGACTCATGGTAAGACTCCTTATGAGCTGTGGCACAAAAAGAGACCATCTATTGGTTTTCTCAGGTCATTTGGATGTCCTTGCACCATCTTGAATACCAAAGATCAAGTAGCCAAATTTGATGAGAAGTCAGATGATGGACACTTTATTGGATAATCTTCCCAAGTTAAGGCTTATAGAGTATACAATCTCAGAACTAGAGTAGTTGAGGAGTCAGCCAATGTGACCTTCAATGAGCACACTCCAAGTGTGAAAGGTTCTGGTCCAGACTGGCTATTTGATCTTGACTTAGTTACCAACTGTTTTAACAAGTCTTGTGAGAATGTTTCAGGATCTACAAATAATATATCAACAGGAGATCCTGATCCAAGATTTGAGTTAAGAAAACCAAGCAAGATTATGACTTCAGCTCCTTTGGTGATTAACCCTGCAAATGAAGATCCTATCAACACAAACTTGACAAATTCAGCTGATACATCTGAGGTACCTTCAAATTCTAGCTCAGAGGTTTAAAACTCAGGAGAAGGAGCTTCAAATGAGGAGGAAATGGAGGTGGTGACAGTGATCAAGAATTTCTTGATGCTGATAACCACTCCATAGAGGACAACATAAATAATGTCACACATTCATTGGATCAACTCTTACTTGATAAATGTGCTGATGTGGTGGGTGACCCTCCATTGCCAGATCTAAATTTCTCCAATCTAGATATGTCTAACCAACTTGCTGTGATCCCTCAACTAAGGATCCACAAGTCACACCCCACCACAAACATCATTAGAAATGTTGATACTGGAGTGAGAACAAGAGGACAAACCCATGATCAAAATGTTTGTCTGCACTCTTGTTTCTTGTCCCAGATTGAGCCAAAGTAGGTTGATGAGGCTCTAAAGGATGGAAGCTAGGTTAAAGCTATGCAAGAAGAGCTACTTCAAATCAGAAGATAGAAGGTTTGGAACCTATGTCCTCTTCCTCAAGGGAAGACTGTCATAGGAACCAAATGGGTTTTCAGGAACAAGAAGGATGATAGAGGAATTGTCATTAAGAACAAGGCTAGACTGGTTGTCCAGGGATACACACAAGAAGAAGGAATTGATTACACAGATGTCTTTGCTCCTGTAGCAAGACTTGAAGCTGTAAGAATATTCCTGGCCTCTGCTGCATCCAAGGATTTCAAGGTCTATCAGCTTGATGTAAAGTGTGCCTTCCTCTATGGGGTGATAGATGAAGAAGTTTATGTCAAACAACCACCTGGCTTTGTAGACCTAGATCATCTTGATTATGTCTGCAAGCTTGATAAAGCTCTATATGGACTGCATCAAGCTCTAAGAAAGTGGTATGAGATACTATCAAAGTATCTTTGTCAACATGGATACAAAAGAGGTACTATTGATGGGACTCTCTTCATCAAATAAACAGGAAATGACATAATGCTAGTTCAGATATATGTAGATGAAACTGCAAAGACTTTGAAATGCTGATGAAGAATAGAATTGAAATGAGTGTCATGGGGGAACTCAATTTCTTTCTAGGAATTCAAGTGAAGCAGGTTGAAAATGGCATCTTCATTCGTCAGTCAAAATATGTACAAGACATACTTACAAGATTCAAGATGACTGGTTGCAAAGACACCCATAGCCAGAAACCACTCCCTTGGTCCTGATCTTGAAGGGGAGTGTGTTGATGAACATCTCTACAGGGCTATGATTGGGTCTCTTATGTACCTTACTGCTAGCCGGCCTGATATCATGTTTGCCACATGTATATGTGCAAGATATCAATCCAACCCCAAGATGTCACACCTAGTTACTGTCAAAAGAATTCTCAGATACCTCAAAGGTACCCCTAAACTTGGCCTTTGGTATCCAAAGAATTCCGACTTTAATCTGTATGCTTATACAGATAGTGACTATGGTGGCTGCAACATGACTGCAAAGTATACATCTGGGGGATGTCAATTCCTTAGTGGAAGGATAGTCTCTTGGCAATGCAAGAAGCAATCATGTGTGTCTGTATCAACTACTAAAGCTGAATACATTACTGCTGCAAGCTGCTGTGCTCAAGTGCTGTGGATTCAGAATCAGATGCTAGACTACGGGTTTAATTTCAAGGAGACTCCTATTCATATAGACAACAACAGTGCCATTTCTATTACAGAGAATTCTGTGCAGCACTCAAGAACCAAGCACATCAACATAAGGTATCATCTGATTAGAGATAATTTTGAAAAAGGATTAATCAAACTAATCAAAGTTAACACAAATAAATAATATGCTGATCTGTTCACCAAAGCCTTTGATGAACACAGATTTAAATATCTTATATCAGCTATTGGGATGATTAACTTTGAATAGATTTTCTTTAAACACTTAATCAACCTTATTTCTTAAAACTGTGTGTTCTAAGTTGTCTATTAGATCACCTTTATAAGCCCGGTTCTCTTTGAAAGTAAATTAAAATTTCAAATGATATTCCTTAGATTTGTGAAAATTTATTATTTTGTCTCGGTAGAACTCAAATTGCCTTCGGAAGAAATTCATGTCTTTAAATCATTTAACTACTTATCAGAGTTTACCTTCGAAAGAAATTCTTGGAATATCATCCGAAGCTTAAATATGCTTATAAGCACTTAAATGCTTTCAAAGAACAAATGTCTTCCGAACGCAATTGAGTCTCGACAGATTTATTATCCAATGATAATAATTTTCTCAGACTTAGTTCTTCCGAAGCAAAATATACGTCGGAAGAAATTTCTTTAAGTATGTTTCTTCCGAAGCCAAATTTTCACAACTCTTTGAAATATATTCTGAAGCAAAATTGCCTTCGGAAGCTTTGTTGAAAAGCTTTCGAAGCAAAAATACCTTCGGAAGATTTGCAATTTCCAAGAAAACTAACTCTTTGGGCACTTTTTCAGAAGTGGGACCCACTTATGGATTTCAAAGTTTATCTTTTTGTCTTAACTTTGACACAAATCAACAGCATATATCTTTTCAACAGTTCCACTTCATCTCTCTACTCTCACAAATCTTTAACCTAAATTCTCCCAAAATTTACCTTCTTCTTCTTTTCTTCACTGATAAGCTTCACCTAAATGGCCAACATCGATCGTCAAAATGACCCAAACTTCTCCATGCACCTACACAGACAACACAATCAAGTTGACCTGTTGCACTCTGAGAAGGATTCAAGTTTCTCTGACGTGTCGTCTCACTACCTCACCTCCCTTACAATCGATCCTCCTCTCTATGAGGATCAGTTGCTTGAATTATGGCAGACCTATCAAGAGGTCACTATGGATAGGGAGAGGGCACTAGCTGCTACAGTGCAGGGGAGGATGGTTTTCATCACTCCGGCTATCATAAACACTTATTTGTAGCTGGAAGATGAAGCAGGTGAACTGTCCTTCCCAAAAGATGTTGTCAACCATTCCTTCCAACAGATGGGCTATAAAGGCGACTTCACAGTCAAAACCTTCAGGAAGGGGAAGGTCTCATCCCAGTGGAAATACCTCCTCCATGTCATCATACACAATTTATCTAACAAACATGGGGAATAGGATCAGATTCCTGAAGACCTCTCCTTCATAGTCCATGGGATGGTCCAGGGAGTCAAGTTCAGGTACTCTCAATTTGTTTACACAAATTTGCTTGCTAACTTGGACTCCTTAGAGTATTACATGTTCCCCAGGTAAGTTCAACACATTCTCAACTGTGAATTGGGCTCACAGTTGAGGGGGACAGGTAATATTCTTAAATTGGGACAAATGAGACCCGGTATTTTCAAAATCTTGAAGAAGCCAACTATTGGCTTCTCTGGGGTAGAAACAGCCTGTGTCCCAAAAATGTTTGAGCTCATTGCTCAGGGTGACAACCTAGAAGCACCAGCTAGTGTTGATCCCACACCCTCCACCTCTCAACCACCACAAACACAGCCTACCATCACCATCACCTACACTAGAAAGTGTAAACGAGCCCCTGCACTTGCTACTGAGCATGTTCAGGCACATATATCACAACCCATATAGGAGGAAGTGGAATCTCGAGCTTCCACTTCCCCTGAGTAGCAAACCACTCCCATCCTTGAAATGATCAGTGCTAAGGTTCCTCATGCTTAGCCTGATGAGCTCACAACCCTACAAACAGCCTTAAGCCATCACTCTGAGTCTCAACAATCAAGTGATCAACCTTCTGGGGACAGCTACCATCCCTAACCTCTAGACCTTAACCGACCCATCTCCAGCCTTGAGTAAATTGACTTTTACTCTGAAGAAGATTTGGGCTTCAGTGAGTACCATGAATCTCTCCTCTCTTCCCACACTCTAGGAGAGATGAGTACTCCTGCTTCTCCCACTTCTAGCCCACATCAGCAACCCTCTACTGAGGTGGATCTTCCTGAACTTGTTCAGGAGACCCATATGGAAGAGGCTCTCACTTTTGCAAGTGATAACATAACTAGGACCTCAACCATGGCAACCCAGCCTATTGACACTTCTCTGGAAGTTGTCATGCGGCAAGGGAAATCCCGCAGCCAAGAACCACATGCTGGTGGTGAGGAAGAAGACTTAGGTCTAATTCTCTCATCCCCCAATGATTCTTCATCTGAAGATGAGGGGAGTCTGAAACAAGGAGTGCACCTACTGACAAATACATGCACTTACTTGGTTTCAAAGATAAGTCACTTGGAGTCTCAAGTGACTTTCTTGGTTAAAAGGGTCAATGACCAGCAACTTGAGATCACCGATCTCAAGGGCCAGTTAGCTGAGAGACCTATGAGGACAACTCAACCAGGCCCACAAGAACCTGTGATTGCTATGGATCAATCTCCCAGCTCACCTATGCAAGAGGGTGATGCTACCAAAAAGGGGGAGGAAATCGTGACAGTCACAGAACCTAGGAGTTCTTCCCAGAGTGTGGACATAAAGGAATCACCACCCTCTCTTACAGTTGTCCACACTCAACAACCTCCTCAAGTCAGAGATCTAGACTTGCTTTTTCAACATCTATTTGAGGAGGGAATTCCAAGAGCAATGTCTGCCCTTTTTAAGAATCCAATCATGAGTTGGGGGTATGACAGCAACAGGAGAGCTCTAGTAATCTCTAGAGCTCAGGGTCAACTAGAAATTTTCAACATTTCACACCTGAGGCTTTATGAGAGTACATATCTGGTGGATCTACCACTTGTTAACCCTAGCAACAACAGATAAGCTGACAGATTCGCTGACTGGATACAAGACAGGGTGCTAGAAGAATTCAAATGGAGATCAAGATTATATAGACAGAGGCTAGCAAGTGAGGCCTTTGGTCAACTGGAAGTTAAGGTGGACCCTAAGATTAACTTCGAAGGGAAATCCTTGACTGAAGGCCTAAAGGTTGAGCCTGTGAACCTTGAGACAGGATCTCCTTCTGCACCCTTTACCCTCAGTGAGGCACCAGCTGGTGATGGTGCTTCACAACCTCTCTCTGGCCAGAGTTTGATAGCTGAATCAAGCAATGAAGGCCAAAGCTCTCTTCTCCCTAAGTCACCAAGGCCTGTGGTTGACAAAGGAAAAAGGAAGTTAACTCCTGAGGAGATAGAGGAGGAGAAGAGAGAGAGGAAGAGGGAGCTGAGGGGAGAGAGTTCAAGTGGTTCCCCAAGGTTCATGGAAGCTACAATCCAGGCTACCCCCAGGCCAAACACTCAAGAAGATGAATTGAGGGCAGCCAGGTTAAACTACCTGGGAACCAGAAACTACAATGTTGATCAACTCATCTCTCTCCCCTTAGAGGAGCTGAATGAGCTGGCTGACACTGAGTTGTCAAAAGAGAGGAGGGAGGCAGAGGATGCAAAACTGCTCCTTAAAGTCAAAGATCAAAGGAGGCTGAAAAGACTCTATAAAGATGCTCCTGACCTCTCTCCAGTTCAAGAAAGTCCTGAGCCAGAGACTGTGGCCACTGAACAACCTCAGGTAGTTAATGAAGAAGAAAGACTAAAGATGATCAACTACCTGAGTGCCACAGGTCTCTATCAGGCACCTATACTTCTTCCCTTATCTTATGAGTACATAAAGTTTGAATACAACAAGCAGCTGGAAGAACAAGCCAAAAGAGAAAGGAAAAAAGAGATTAAGGGAAGAAGCTGTAAAGTCAAGAGCCATCATCCTCAAAAGCCAAAAGAAGTCTGCTGACAGACAAAGGATGATGAGCTTCTTAAAGCTGTATGGGTTCTCCGGAAGGAGGCTTGGTCCTATGTCTCTATCCATAATGGATGAGCATATTAGGGTGATCAAGCAAAAGATAAAGAAGGGAGAGCTGGTGGACATGAATTCTCCACCAAGTCCAGCTCAACCTGAAGTTGAGGTGAAGGTTGAACCTACTGAGACAACACAACCTGAACCTGGAGCTGCATCTGAGCCAACTTCATCTTCTGACCCACAGTAGGGTCCTCCTCTCTCTCCTTCTGAACCTGTGAGAGAAGAGAACCCAACTGAGAGAGACATAATAGAACCAACCAGTACTCAAGACCAGTTCTATCAGTTGAAGAAATCAGGGGGGAGAAAAAGGATGGCCAGAAGAAGATCTGCTTCAAAGAAAAAAATAAGAAAGGCATCCACCTCCCAGCCTCAGGAAGAGTCAGAGTATCCTGAGGAAGTGCATGAAGAGGTCTCTCAACAAACTTCAATTATAGTAGAGCCTCTTGCTATTGGAAGACAAATTTTGTCCTGGACTTATGCTGAAAATCCAGACAGATGGTATGTCACAAGAGATCAGGGAGAACAACATGTCTACTTCACAAATGACATGCTTGAACTTCCTCTGCATGATCTCTATAACATGAGAAGGTTCTATGTAAGCCTGAAGGATCCAGATCTAATGATGAAGAAAGGTCTGCTGAAGATCCTGATGTGGACTATCAAAATCTAAAGAACTTCTCTGTTTTGGTAGCATCAGCCTAGGGGGAGTTTTTAAGGAATATCTGAAGATTAAAGGCTGATGCAACCAAAGGATACCAAAACAACCAAGTCTTCCTGCATGCACTAAGGAACAAAGATGAACTAGTTTTGGAAGTTTTACACTCACAAATAAATCTAAGTGTAAAATCTTCCGGAGCCAACAGTTCAGAAGAAGTTACTTCGGAAGTTTAACACTTATCATAAAATTATTACAAGTGTGAAATCTTCCGAAGCCAAAGACTCATTTCTTCCGAAGCCAAAGATGAAGTCTTCCGAAGCTTCAAAAGACAAAGTCTTCCGAAGCCATTTTGCTGTGAAAACAAATTTCTTCCGAAGACAGAGAAAAGATGCTTTCTCTGATTTACTTTTTGATAAAGCTGATGTACTTTCTACTGCTGCTCTGAAGACTCACCTGCTAACATTAGTTGGTGAAACTTCCATACTTTATCAAACAGTAGAAAAAGTCTTTGACTGTAACTTCCCACTTTTGTTCCTGTAGACTTGTCTATATTAGATTAAGTCAGTGAGCTATGGCATGTCATAGTCACTAGTCAACAGACAATCTGTCTTTTGACTGTAGATTGATCTTGTTGTCTAGATTAGTCAAAATTCCAACTGTCTTTTTGCATATTAACGGTTTTAGGTTGTAGTATAAATAGTCTCCGGTTCTTGTAATTTAATATACTTGCAAACACTTGTAATAGAACTAGAGAATCAATATACAACTTCCTTGAAAACTTAATCTTGTGTTCTTGTGACTTTGTTCTTGTTCTTATAGTTCTATCTCGTTAATATTACTTGTGTAGCTTGTATCATCAGTGAAGTTACCAATTCTCTATTTGAGTGGTTAAGTGATTTAAGATCACTCCTCTTGTGAAGCTAATTGCATTCTTAAGTACCCTTACCGGTCCTGCACTAGTGAACACACTCACAAAGTTCTTAAAATAAAATAGAATAAAATAAAATCATAATTAAACAAAAAAAGACTAAAATAACACAAAATACATTGGGTTGCCTCCCAAGTAGCGCTAAGTTTTAGGTCTTCAGCCAGACCATACCTGATATTTGTTATAGTGGTTTAACTGCACATTTGCCTATCGAATTCCCGACAAATGCTCGGTAGTTAACATGCCAGTTCCATAGTTGCTTCCCAATGATCGATAAGTCTATTGAATAGTTGTTGCGAAGCCACTTTATGATGATTTGTCCAATGTCTTGTAATGCCATCTTATTTTTCTTTGTCCTCAAACCCTCTTCTTTAACTTTATTGCTTGGAGTAATAAGTATGGGGGAGGGATAGGTATTAACTTAGATTATTTTAGGCTTTGGCTCCTTTAATGGTGTTATGTCTTCTATCAGCTTTAAACACACAAATTCATGTTCTTGAAGTCCAGTAACCTCTTCAACCACATCACCATCAATCATGGTACCATTATCCAACTCTGATCGCTCTTGTCTTAGTTGAGCCATATCCTTAACTAGTTGGCCAACCTGCTTAACCAATACCTCGAGTACTTTATCTCTTTCTTTGTCTTCTTTTTTCATTTCTACCAAAATGTTCAAGATTTCATCAAAGCCAGAGTTCATTAAATCTTGAGGTTCCTCAAATGTCAGCTGAGTATATTCAGGATAGTAATCAGCATACTCCTCCCGGTAAGTTGATAAATGTGACATCTTGGGTTCATAGTGGTTGAGATCCCACTGTTGGGCATATTTGTAATCTATGTCGGCATGATACTTTTCTTTATAACTTGATGGTGGAGGTGGTTCATAATGTGGATAATATGAATGGGTTTCTTCATATTCGTAGTTTGACCTCACATATCCCATTTGTCACCTGTATTCAGAACATCTTCTTTCTATATTTCTATATTTGCTTTTGAACATTGGACAACCTTGAACACAATGATAAAGACTTCCGCAACACATACATGGATCATTGTCCCAGTTCCAATCCATGATGATATCAAAATTTTTGAGATTCTACTAAGCCCGCAAAGAATTATCAGCAAACAAGAAACAAATACCACGCGTAGTTCCGAACAATAAAATAATAAATAAACGAAAAACAAGAAAAATAAAATATTTTTGGTTTTTATAGATTTTTAAGAAAACAAATAATTATTACTAACACTAAGCGCAACGATTCCCCGGCAAAGGCGCCATTTTGATCGATGTCGTGTGGCCGGTCAAAAATATATATTAAAGAGTGCCTAATCATCCTTAATAGTAAAGGGTAAGAAGGGTGTCGAATCCACAGGTAATCACAGGAAAGTACTAGTAACAATCAGCTAACAAAATTAAACATTGAAAAATAAATTGATTTATTGATTTATTTGAGAAATATTTAAATGAATGAAATAAAAGTTTAGGTTTTTAACAATCTTGGAGAAAAAGCAGCCCACTTCAGAATTCATGTTTGGTAAAGTTACAATTTTTCTTTAATAAAACCTAGTGAGAAGTCATTAATGGTGACTTACACATGATAGGATTTAAGTGATAATTATGGATTAAAGCATAAAGAACATTGTTCACACAATTACCAATTTGAATAATAAAACCCTAATTCTAATAATTAATCACACAATGATTAAAGACAACTAAAGTTATAGAATATCAAAATTAGGTTTAAGCATAATCAAACCATTTAAATAATCAAATCATAAATTAAATCCAAACGAACTTAAAAGGTTCAAGATCTAATCTCAAATCTAGGTTACAACTAAGAAAAATGAGAACTTGCACAAACCCGTCCCCCGAAGTGAATCACAAAAGAATTAGTCTTGCCTCATCATTGAACCTTCAAAGCCAATTGAATGAATCTTGTAGATTTGATGATCTTGATGTTAGAAGAGCTTGAGAATGATCCAAGATTGTTAATTTTCGTCTAAGATTGCTGTTGTAAAAGTTAAAATTCGTATTATGGTTTTTTCATTTTAAATCCCTCCAATTTAGGTCAAATCTCAACAAAAACCCGGACCCCGGCGTCGGTGGCACCTATGGAGGCGTCAGTGGCGCCACCCCCTGTACAACCTTGGTTTTCATATGCAACTTTTTGAGATCTTTCCTTTGATAGGTTGTGGGTCCCGTAACTCCTTTCCTAGCTCAAGTTATGCTCGTTATAAGATATCATTGTTGTGTAACTTCGATTGATCATATCTCTACTTCTCGAGCTCCAATTCTCGTCCCGTTTCTCCCAATTTCTTCGTATTCTTCATGTTTGATCTACAAACACAAGATAATCCCAAAAGTAACTCTATTTCTTATAAATTTACACATAAAACACGGAAATAAAGCTATTAAACATTGAACTTTCACCACCGGATCAATACACACACACACACACTAGCTTTAGTAAACCTACGTATTACACGAGTTGAATAAATAAAATATTCAATTTAATAAAATTTTACTTAATTAAAATGATATTCTAACATAAGATATGATTTAAATTACATAGGAGTAAAAACTATAAATAATAAAACAACGATATTAACTTTTTGAATTTAAAAAAAAAAATCAAACATTTTGTTTAAAAACTTGTCATTTTTATAAATATCCTTATTATAACTCTCATTTTTAATTATTTTTGGTTTATAAAAAATTACTTTTTAAACATAATAAATTTAAAATATTTCATATTTCTAAATAAGTTTGATTTTTTAGAAAAAAAATTATTTTATAAAAATTTGTTTCTTTAGAAATAACATTAATCGAAAGATATCTTTCTTAATTTATTAGAAAAAACATTTTTAATCTAAAAAGGCGCTAAATAATATTATTTGTAATTAAAGTAATTATTTAATAGAAAAGAAAAGCAGAGAAATTTTTATGAAAATTAATATGATATTATCACGTGTCCTCGATAGATACCATTTTATTAGAGATAATGTAAAAACTACCCTCGCTTTTTGCAAAAACTCTAGCTCATCTTATGGCCATTTTATGAAATCTATACTTTCTTAGCAACGGATGACATAGATCAATGAGGGACAAATGAGTCTTTTTAACTCATATACTTAGGTCAGACCTATTATCTATTTCCTTTCCAAAAAGTCATTAATTTTTTACTTTTCTCATTTAGACAATCTAATGAGCTTCCATCCATTATCGCCACTTAATTCTTGCTCACCATCACCGCCTCTCCTTTCCACCACACTTCCAACTACCAGATGACAGTCACTACACCATTATTTTTCTCACCCTCTTCCATAAATCACCACATAGACCATCCTCTCGCTCACCCGTATTGATCGAACATCACCACTGCCCAACACCTAATTTCTTGCACGAAATCTAGATCTGGAATATTTCAGATAACTACACCATCTTTCTAGATCTCAAACGTTTATTGGCTTTTGTTTGACGTCTTGTTCTTTCTTGATGCAGTCAAACGAGAACATAGGCAACACTAGTAAATTCTTTCTTTTTGGTTATATGTTTTCCGTCAAACTTTCTCTTTATCCAACCAGAACACAAGCAACAATCTTAAACTAATTAAAGGTTTCTTTTTTATTTTTCAATTGGATGCAATTTGTTTGAAATTCTTGATGTGTAGATTAATAATTTGCAGACTGAAATTTGGGAATTAGATTGATTTTGTCTTTAGTGGCATTCCTTTTGTTAAATTGTTGGTAGTGCTCTTTTACGCACATGGTGATTAATATGAATAATGGTTTGAATAACGACGATTAATAGTAATATGAATAATGGTTTGTGTGCATTCGAGTTCAAGTATGTTCTATTGTTTTTTTTCTTTATAAATAGAACACAAGTCCCACATTTTTGGTTTATTAGTGACATATATTTATTGTTTATTTGATTTTGGATTACGTTGAGGCGTATTTCTTTTTTTCCATTTTTTGTTATTTTAAGATCTGGATACTGTTATTATTATCATTATTTTTTTTTTTCATTTATTTGTTTACATTGATGCATTATGCATATTTTTAATATTCCATGTTTTATGTTGTGTGTTGCATAAGTAGTTTAAATATGTAGTTAGTGTTACGCCTTACATTAGCGTTGCACCTTCTTACATTAGTGTTACACTTGTTTATATTAACATAACATCAAATTACATCAATAAGTTACCATATTACCATATGTTACACTAGTTTAATTAATACCTCATTACGTCAATGCACTATCCATGTTGTATCATATGTAACACTTTTTACATTTATGTAATACCATAAACAACTCATATTTGCTACAACTTATAGTTTTAATTGGGTGTAAAGCAATTATAGTGTAAGTGTTATTTATAATGGTGTAATTATAGTACAATCACGTTTTGTTATTTTAGTTTGGTTGTAGTGGTGTAGTTTCGTTATATTGATGTCAAAAGCGGTTTTAGATGTTGTAAAATGGTTTTTTAGATGTTGCAAATGTTAGTTATAATGATGTAACTACAACCGTCCAAACTAAACCATAAAAAATATCAAGACGATATGAGAATTATAGAGAAAAATGATACGAATTTAATGGTGTAAAGTTTATAAAAAACAATATGCTATAAAAAAGTTATGAATATATAAAAATTTTAACTGTAAAGTTATTTTTATTAAAAAGAAATACATGTGGGAGAAAAGAAAAAGTTAGGTAGTGACACTTATATTCAATCTGAATTTTCTTAGATTGATTAAGTGACCAAATTGTCATTTTCAACAAAAAGAAAAGAAAATAGACACATGAGATGATCCAATTTCTTTCAAAATAAATCAATGGATAAAATAGGGTTAATGGGTTCTCACAAATATTAAGGGTTCTTATTTGAACAATTCACTATACACACACACATACACACACACACACACACACACATATATATATATATATATATATATATATATATATATATAGGGTCAGGATCTTTTCAGAACTACTAAAGATCATAAGAACCGCAAAAACCAATCTTAGCTATTGATTAATATAACTTTTATTCTTTATTTATTGTCCAATAAAGGGTATTATTATAAATTTAAAATTATTTCATTTATACCTCCCTTATTTACCTCCTTCTAATTTAGAAATTTCAATTTCTATGTTTAAGTAGAAATTTCCATGAATTACATACAACCTCCTGATCATTCCAGATTCAAAAATCAAAATCGAAACCTATTCGAATCGAAATCATGTTCAATCGATTGAAGCTTTTGATATCCGTATAGAATACAATGTATTGTATCTCGAAATCCTGAAATCCTAATTTACGTCAATGAAGATGATGATGTCGTGACGAGGCTTGAAGAAGAAGATGACAAAAGATAAAGATGAGTCAAAGATGGAGATGATGCTACGATGAAGATGATACTGTTGATGCAGATGACGATAACAACGGAAAGGGGTTTGGGCTTTAATAATTTTGAAGACAAGAACGACGATGAAGATGATATTATTGATGAAGTTTTCTCCTCGATAATTTTATTTATGTTTGTTTTGGATGTATAGTTTTAATATTGATTATGCAAAAACCTTTGAAACTTTTGATAATTATAAAGTAGTATTGCTTACATATATGTATACAACTTACATATACGTAAACCTGTATATAAACTTCATCAGATATACGTAAAGCTATATGTAAACTTGGTTACATATACGTAAACATATGATTAAATTTTTCCAGATATATATAAATGAAATGTTTAGTCTTTTGATTATACATATATAAATCACAGTTATATGATTGGTTATTGTTTTTAGTTTGAATTTGTAAATTTGATTATATATATGTAAACTTGATACACTAACTTACATATATTTAACTTGCATACTATTAAAAAGTATCTTTCAATATACAGTAACTTACATCTATGTAAATTACTTTAAGTTTGTACAATATTTTCGTAACTAAAGTATATGTAACATGTTATCATACATGTAAGTTGATCTACATTATTTGTTGTTGATTTATTACATACATCAAGTTTCAAGTTTCTTTTGATTTTTTAAGCTTCCAAGCTAGTGTTTTTCTATCATATTTTTTTTGAGAAATATGGTTCTAAATCAGTTTATCTAATAATTAAAATATATACAATAATCATAAACAATCGGTTCTACAACTAAACTTTATGTTGTGTTAGCATTTGTTTTCTATAGATTTTATTTAGATGTTTTACTGTATTCTTTCTATATATATATATATATATATATATATATATATATATATATATATATATATATATATATATATATATATATATATATTATAGACCTGTTACTTTATGTGACAATAGATCGATGCTTAAGAGATTCTCAATGAATCGAACCAAAAAGAGTATAATATCGTATGGATGAACTAACATAATATGTAGGTGGTGGGCCATTTGGGTACGTGAAGAATCGAAAGCGAGAGGGAATTTTCCTTTTCGTGTTTGTGCATTTTTAAAGGGTTTTTGATGTGAAGCTCATGCTGCATTCCCTCTTATCTACTACGATATAAAGTGACGTTGAGGATTCTAGTTTGCGTAAAATCGACGTTGTTGTTCCACTTCTTGTGTCCTCGTGCATCATTTTCTAAATCCACAACAATTTCATATTGATATTAGTAAAAAAGATGTTTATTTGTAGGTTCCTATCTTAAATTAAAGTCACAAAAGCGTGTTAGGAAAAGGTATATATATATTTCAATATATTAAATCATGTATAGAGTGGTATATTTAAGTATTTGTCCCATCCTATTCTAAGATAATTTTTAATACATGGGTATGGTATATTGCTTTTGAATACGCCATGACACTTCAAGGGGGGTTGGTAAGCACACAATTTCCCTTTACTAGCGGTTTAAGTTTAAATCTTGCGTTCGTTGTTTTCAATCTTTTAAATGTCATCTGTTCAATGTAATTTACCTGATTTAATTGTTAATAGGGAGTTGGCGGGTCCTATAAGCTTACCAATAATGGGTTCTTATAGACAATATCATTGGTGGATCTAGAAATTTTATTGATGGGGTCGGATATATTTGGGTTTGGTTATATATTGTTAATTTTTTTTGTTTTGTTTGCTTTATTCGGCTTGATCACATATTAAAATATAAATCAAATTTAAATTTTAAACACATAATATAAATTCATCAATTGTTTTAAAAATAGCTAAATTAAGGATTTGCTATTCTTTAAAGTTGGGTTTGAGAGTTGGTGTAACTATGGACAAAGGGGAGACTAGTGGCATGCAGCTCCAACAACAAAGTTCTGACAAAAACTAATTAGTTGATGAGATTGGACGACAAAAATTACCCAACTGTTTAGAACGGGATACGTGATTGAACTAAATGCTCGTCAATTATCAATTACATAATTATGATTGTGCTTGAATTATATATTAATTATTAGGTTAATCATTTACGTGGTTGAGATAATGAAGAGTGGGTAAACCCATAGAAGCCCTTGGTTGCGCCCCTGGACAATATACAATTATAAGAGAGAAACACGCCATACAGATTTTGTATAACTTCTTTATACAATACTATTATCCATTTGATTCAACGACGAAGACTTGATGGCAATTCCAAAGTTTTTATTACATCCCCTTTTAAGTTGTGGATCAAGTTTCAAGCGAGACAACTCTAATTCCATAAGTGTGTTTATGTATATAGTGCCTACACTAACGTATAAAACCAATAATAGATCATATTGATGCTAAGAGATATGATTTATTTTCAAAATAACTGTAATTAAAATGGAAAATGGTGATCATGATTTGGTGGTGCAAGGTTATGTTGATTCCGATTTTACAAAAGATTATGATAGAGGTAGATCCATTATTGGTTATGAGTTTAAGGTGTTGGGTGGAATTGTTAGTCGGAAGGCAAGCTTACAACATGTTGTTGCTCTGTCTATGACTGAATTAGATTTTATTGCTCTTACTTAAGCAATTAAGGAGTCCCTTTGGTTGCAAGGGTTTGTGTCTGAAGCTGGTATAAAAGTTGATGCTGCAGTTGTGATGTGTGATAATTCAAGTGCTATTTAGCTATCAAAACTTGGGACCTGGAACACTCTTAGTCATCATATCAGCTGCATAATACCTAGTATCAACATACTTGACCTCAACTTCTTTAGAACTCAAAACATCCCTTATCCAATGTATTTTCACATTAATATGCTTAGACCATTTGCATTGCTTAATTGTTGAACATTGTTTGAGAAGAACTTGATTTTCTATCACTAAAGTGGAGATTGTTATATATAGTGATTGAAAATCGGCTAGTGTTTAGTTTGTTCCTTATTTGACTAGTTTGTAATAGTTGAGGGGTGTAATGTGTCAACCTTGTATTTCGGGTTGTTAATCTTGGTTAACAGCTTAGGTTTAAAATGGGGGAAATTAGTTTGTTAGAACTGGCTTCTTGATTGTAATATATTTCCTTTACTCAATGAAAGCTTAATCAATCTTGTTATTGATCTCGATTTCAAGTTAACACTTTTTATAAAAGTCCCAACAATATTATACGAATGCGATTCTGGCGGGTTATTCATTGACAGTTTCAAAGATTAGACCTCTAACCAGATCCCTCACCAGGTTCTGGCATTTTCCGGGTTAGGTTCTTGGTAACGGATGGTAACTACTTCAATAAAATGGCAACCTAGACCAATCGTTAATAAGTCTAGGGTTGAAGTTGTAAATATTAGCTTAGTATGATTATCTTATACTACTATATAATAGAGAAACCACGGCTAGATTTGTAATTTTACATCAATTTTAAGATGACATATGAAGAGTTACAAGCTTTAATGTGTAATGTCATAAGATTTTTTCCTATTATGCCCATTTGAAGCTTTAGATACTTATACTCCACTATTTTCTAATTAAATTTAAAGTATCATTATTATATTTAAGGTTATCTAATCTACCTATATATATACTACTATATAATACAATTTTTTGAACAACATTGTAATTTTAATCCCTTTTTAAGACACTTAAGAATAATTTTGTTACATTTGGTACAAGTGATTATACATAAACAAGTTGTTATTTACAAATTTATACATCCTTATAGTAATATAGATATGTTTGATATCTCACAGTAATCAAATAAAAAAACAAAATGAGGGTTAGCACAACAAAGTAAAGTTAGCGAAAAACAAAGTCCTAAAAATATTTATACCCCCGCCGCACCGCGCGGGTTTCACCTAAGTGTTAATTGAACCGAAGCAATGCAACGCTTCTTCAATTGTCACGTCGGCTCATTCGAAAACCGCCGACACGTATTCTTCAATATTCATGGTTTATACCATCTTGGGCAAGAAGACCATGCATGATATATGATATTCAACATCAACTGCTCGTTCAATCAACTACTATTGTCTAGTTGTTTTTAAACTTCTTATTATGTTAATGATATTTATCTGTCTAGTTGTTTTTAAACTTCTTATAATGTTAATGATATTTATCTATGCAATGGTTCATTTCTTTAAGTGGATGATGGTAAGATTGGGTATGTGGATAAAATTAAGGCTTAAGTCAATATATTATATCAGTATGGTGGTTAATTAATATCGATTATTGGTGATTAACTCTTGACTTAGTGGCATATGATGTTTAACTTCATCAAAGTGGTGAGCGCAGATTCTAGTCTGCAAAGTGAAGATTATGTGGATATTAGGAGTAGCTTTAGCAGATGTGTGTTCGTCATTAAAAGGTCTATTGATTATTATCTACTTTTAGCTCTATAGTTGGGTTTCTTGACACTATAGAAGCCAAACATATCATTTAAGTGAATGATTGTGATGAAGCGTGCGTTTAGAGATGATTTAGCACAATCTTTTGGTTGGACTTTGAACAAAAGGACATATCAAAAAGGTTTTGAAATTTATAGCGTGTCCTAATTATTTGGTAATCTTGTAATTTGGTTAGTAATAAAGTAGTATATGTGAAGTATGGATAACTATCGATCCACTTCTCTTTAAACAACATAGGTGTAATACAAGAGGGTGTAAACCCAAAAGAGAGAATTTGAAACTTGATAACTAAAATAAATAGTATATATAAATATATATCTACTAGTATCCCCCTTGAAAAACGTTTGTCGAATGTGAAGACCGGATCTGAAACACTTAAATGACTATTTAGAACGTGGATGTCAATTTCTTTGTGTTTTTTTCGTTTATGTTGAATGTGATTATGAGACAAGTAGATTTTCGATCTGTTATCAAAGTAGATGATTGTGGCATGTCGTATGTGCACAAAAAGTTCAAGGAAAAGGTTTCAGAGCCAACTAGTTTTGACAATTGTATTTGCCACCCCTGTATACTTTGCCGACTCAATTTTATGGAAAAAAAAATCCACATACATTGAATGTTATGTCTATTATTCAGCATACTAGTTTGTTTTCCAACCCGCGCTTCACTGCGGGTTCGAACATGATGTAGGTTAGGTAATCAGGGCCCTATATCATCACAGCTACATACATGTTAACTTGAACCACAAAATGTCTCAGATGAACTTAACTTCATCATCATTGACGCATCAATCTATGCAAGATAATAAAAGCAACAAAGGTAGAGTGCAACCCCGATCAACAACATCACACTAACAAAAACAAAATTTAATCACAGATCCAGTTGCACAAACTGCAAACATAAAATAATCGTGAATTCAGTGCACTATTATTTCAGTTTGGTGTTTAACATAACGCAATGTATAATGTATTAATACCTATGTAGAGGCTCAAAAGTGATGTTCGTTTTGCGGCAGCATACCGTAAACGTTTGCCAAGCCATGGCAACCAACACTATTCTTGGTAAAAAAATTCATAGCCGTTAAGGTACCAAAATAATCGAACGTCTTAGATGAATAATGGTTCATGATCATCGACACAGAGAAACAATAAGACACAACATGTGAAACCGACTAATAACAAAGCCTCAGACGAGCTACTACCCATCATCATTGACCCAACAATCAATCAATAGATCAAAAAACCCAAAGGGTACCACTGTACCAGGGGAAATCGCGATCACCAGCTCCACTTCAAGCACGAATGGGAGGCAGAATGACAACCGGAACAAAATTCAACGCTACAACCATACAACACCAGTAGATCTGAAAACCCAAAGGGTACCAGACACAATCTACGGCCACAGCCATAGAACACCGACAGACCTGAAAACCCCAAACGATACTAGAGAGAAATCACGACGCCAGCCGAGAGATCGAACATCAACTACTGCAAGGCCTGAAACCCTAAAGGGTTCGAACGACCACAATCAATAAGCTAACAAAGACATGTAGCAGGCCAAAGGTTGTGAGTGCTAAGGGGGTAAAATGCAAACCCTCAATACCTGTGTGGCATAATCACCAAAAACACAAAAGCAACTGCGATCTCGTAGTTGCTTTATTAATATATAGCATAATATTACTCAAATGGTCGAATCTTCTCTCTAGTGAAATATTAAGCTATTAAAGTTTCATAAGTAAACCTGGTGGGGTACCATAACGGTAAGCACCCATGTCTTCCAATTTTGAGGTCATGGGGTCGAATGTTGCTTAACTCAGTTTTCCCCTTATTAGTTCACTTATCCAGTCTCGGTCGTGATTTACCTGGCCTCATGGTTAGTAGGGGTTTACCGCAAAAGTGGGGGTTTCCCGATTAAAAGAAAGTTTTGTAAATAGTGGCTTATAGGCATGTTGTGACCAATTGTTTGTTGCAATTAATTATTAACTAGAAGTTTACCCCGCGCTTCGCGGCGGGTACAGCTAGCTTGTGACGTTATAAGTTCACGTATTTTAATCTTTCATAAAATAGATACGTGAGAAGGTTATTAACAAAATATGAAAATAAATGAACATTATTTTATAAGTCTAATTAAGCATTATGTATAAGGTAAAGCAAGGCATCCAATATATATATATATATATATATATATATATATATATATATATATATATATATATATATATATATATATATATATATAATTAATTAAAAAGTTCAAATAAGGATAGTGTACAATTAAAAGAGAATAAAAAAATTCTGGAAAATGGAATTTAATTTTTCACAACCTTCCCATAAAATTAAAGATAAAAAGAAAAATGTGAAACCTGACTTTAAATCTACAAACTTGACTCTTGTTTTTGAAATAATAATATTCTGTTAATAAAATTTTTAAAATATTTCAAATCAAAGATAAACTAAATCTGCTAGACTGTTGTATTGTTAATTTCGTTAAGAAAAAGCTTGTGCCCTTCATCAAAAACCTCGCCTGTGGGCCACCAAAGTAGCAAATCCAATGCTAAAAAAATATATGAAAGCCTACGTGTTTTGTAGGAGTGGAGAAATGTGACAGCAACAGAGAAAGTTGAATTTAAATTTTAAGGGTTGTAACATGCTAGATGACAAAATCAAATAAAACAACCAACGTCCAATTATACTTCATAATTGTTATTATGACTAACTAGTTTGTTCCCCGCGCTACGCAACAAGGAATAGATTGTTTTTTCTAATGTTACGCTACGTACTTTGGTTCTAATAAAATCAATAGCATAAACGATTTCACTTATAATCGGTTCAGTTCATTACGTACCGCAACGGTGACTTTAATCACTATAGCTTAGCATACCAAACAATACTTGATTTTGAATACAACTCTGTTTTTAAAAAAGTTGTATGGGAACGTTGACAAAAGAAAACTAAAGACAACCGCTCATTCCGTTTAATTGAAAACGTTAACGCACGAAAGTAATTCCCCTGAGCTAAGCAACATGTTCTTGGTTGTTTTTCCGCCATGCTACACAATATGAGTTTTGCTGTTATCGACTCTACTCATCGAAAATCATAAAGGCGAATATTGAAGTTGGTATCAATAATACCAATGCACCAATTTTTTCCCCTCATAATTGGTTTGATTCATCATCGTACTGTAACGGTAACTATACTTGATATAGCTTATGATGCCAAAAACTTTCGATTTTTAATACTACGTTTTGTAATGAAAATTATATCGAAGCATTGACAAAGAAAATAAAGCCACCTGAGTATTCCATTTCTTAAAAAAGAGTCTATGATCAAAAGTTATTACCATTAAACGAAATTATTAGAAAACAAAATGGGTTTAATGCGTAAATTATATATGATAAAAAAGGAGAGAATGAATAAAAAAACTAACTCATTTACCTTTTATAACAAATTCATAAAATACTAAAGTTTTGTGGTTAGAAGTTCTTAAAACTAAATCATGAGGGTCCAAAAAAGCAACTCTAAAACCTTTGTGGCCAAATAAGAAAACTAATAAGTCAATTGTAGGAACCATGCTAATTAATATAGTATTAGGTTTTTTCTTGATGCATATTGCGCGAGAAATCCATCACGATTTCAAATATAAAAATGAATATAAAAACACGTCATAACGACGGTTATTTCAACGTAAAACCCTAATGAGTCAAGAAAGACACAGAAAAATGTCACAACGGCTGTTACGCCGTCATAAAATTGTGACATCTACTCCTCGTAAAAGTGAACATCACCGTGGCATAAA
The DNA here is from genome assembly GCA_025506505.1 of Flaveria sonorensis. Classification (NCBI taxonomy): domain Eukaryota; kingdom Viridiplantae; phylum Streptophyta; class Magnoliopsida; order Asterales; family Asteraceae; genus Flaveria; species Flaveria sonorensis. Next base: position 44,603,173 of record CM046425.1, on the reverse strand, counting down.
ACCCCAAAAGTGCACTTTGTCATAAAAGTCATACTCAATCGTAAATATGATACAAAAAAATAAAAATAAAATACTTGATTTTAAATACAACTATGTTTTCAATAAACTTTTATGGAAACATTGACAAAAAAGCTAAAGAAAAACGTGAATTTCGTTTTTTAAAAAAGAAGTTATGAAAGAAAGTTATTATAAAAAATGAAAATTAAGTTGGTTTTTAAAATATATATAAAAAAAGCTTGGTGGCCAATATTAAAGATCCTAAAACATTCTTGTTGCTAAAGTTGTGTTATTATATAGACTAGAATTATTCCACACGCGCATTGCGCGGGGAAGTATGCCATGAACGCGAATGTCAAAATGCGAATATAAAAACATATTATGGCGGCTATCACTCTGACGTAGAATTCCAAGGCATTAGGAATGAAATAAAAGAAATAATGTTAACGAAACAGTAAAAAACCCAAAAAGGTTCTTGAACAAAAAGAAAAAAATGTTAAAAAATATCAGGCTAGATCTCGAACCCGCACAATGTAGACTCTATTTGTTAATCAAAGTTGATGATTCATTTTTATTATCGGTAGTAAGAATATGTGGTAAAAAAAATTAACTTAAGTTTAAAAAAGAAAATAAGAGGTCATTATATAAAAAATTAACTTAAGTTGATTGATTAATAACTTCAATCTAAAATTTTTAAAAATCATATTTTTTCTTATACATTTTACCGATTCTAAATTTAAAAATTATGGATTAATATTATAAGAAGTTAGATGTTATGGAGCATACACTTATACACTATTATTATTTACAAAAGATATCTAGGTCATTTGAATTTATACACTATTATTATTTACATAAGATATCCAGGTCATTTGAATTTCAAAGTTTACACTTGTTAGTTCCAAACTTGAAAACCAATTAGTTTGACCTTCAAAAAGTCAAACTATACTATACCATTTAGAATATTACACTTTATGCTTATAATATTTGAATAATGTAAATATATTTTTATCCCAATAGCTTAAATACAAGAGATTTCTTGTGGATAAATACGGGATGGAAAGTATCAAACACACCACATGTGTTGACGAAGAGTTGTGGACACAAGTTGCAGAAGGCAAGAAAAAAGGCAAAGTGTATGGCTTAAGCAATGTTTGCGACTCATATGTACATGGTAGGCAAAACCCTAAGGTATGTTTATCTACTTAATAGATTAAATTCAATGTTTTATTGTTATCTTACTAGATATCAATGAAATAATTATAATAATTGAATAAAAATTTTTAACATATAATATACTACAACTCTATCAAGTTTGATTTTTTGACTCTATTCGTTGGTTGTTTTATAGATAGAGAAGTTAAATGAGGTTATGAAGGAGCTCGTTAAAGTAAAAGAAGAAGAAAAAGAAAGGATGAATGGAATTATTAAGGAGTTGCTTGCTGAAAATGAAACTATGCGTGATAAGATGGAAAAGTTTGAAGAAATGTTAAAAGTTATGACTCAAAGAGGCCAATCATCTGTTTAGTCTATAACAATTTATTTTAAATGGTAGAATATTCATTGTACTTTGATAACTCTTTTTAATTTGTAATGTGATGTTGTTTGCTTTAGTTCAATTTTGAATTCTAGATAAGTGGTGATATTCTAAAATATGAGCATTATGAGTAGATTTAAAATATAAAATGATTGTAAACAAGAAAACATTTTGGTCGTAACAACTTTGTAGCGGTCACAAAACGGTTGCAACCATTCGCTCGCAATAACCTATTGCGGTCGCAAAAAGGTTGCAAAACATAGTAGCGGTTGCAAAACAGTTGCAAGAATCCTTTTGCAATAACCCATTAGCGGTCGCAAAACGGTCGCAAGTGCCATCGGTCACAAAACGGTCGCAAGTGCCGTCGGTCGCAAAACGGTCGCAAGTGGTGTCTGTCGCAAAATGGTCGCAAGTAGTGTCGGTCGCAAGCACCGTCGGTCGCAAAAATAGTCGCAATATAAACAGTAGCAAAGCAGTCGCTTGATTTGCGACGGCAATAACAGTCACACTAATTAGTCGCAAAAATAAATGCGGTCGCAAAATGGTCGCAATAGGCCATTTGAGACGTATGTTTTTAGATTGCAAAACGGTCGAAAATAGCCATTTGCCACCGTTTTGTGACAGAAAAAGATGGTCTCAAATGCCTAATTTTCTAGTAGTGTGTGGTCAAAATATTAATAACATAACCAAGAGTTTGTTTTTATAGAGATAGATAATATGTATTTTATTATTCGTTCTAGTGGCTACCTATCTAGAAATGAACTAATATCATCATTCATAATTGCTCATGTTATATATAGATCAAGCAAAGGTTTTACAAAAGTAAAGTTGTCCCTTATGTTTATTCCTCTATAAAGTATCAATGCGTGTGATGGGTTGTTCGGAACATCTTTGTTTGTGTTGAAAGAAGCTAGCTTGGGCCATTATATACAATATGGGAGACCAAAGTAGATCCACTTTTAAACCAACAACCAAACAAACAAACCATGAAAATAATCAAGGATCTCTTAAATTTTTTCACATAAGTGTTCGAATCAAAGTAAAATAAAGTGTGCTCAATGTTGAAACTAAGATTTAACCGAATATGATAGCTAAATCAATCATTACACGAAAAAAGAAAACCTTACTAAGATTTAACCGAATATGATAGCTAAATCAATCATTACACGAAAAAAGAAAACCTTACCAACTAAAGCAATCAAAGTTGCCTTGAAAATCTAAATCACTCTATAAAACCAAAGAGTCAAAGACGCTTCCTTTTGCTCCTCTTCACCCGTCGCATGTTTTGTGAAGAAAAGATTGGATGAATCCTATGATAATCCCCTGAAAATTTTGTAAGAGTTTTAGCCTCCTTGTAGCCGCGGTTTCAATTGAAAGATGTCTGGGTTTAATTTTTTCAATATTAGTGGGCCTTCATCAAGGTTTGACTTTGGGCTTCACTTTGATATGTTGGACTTTAGTATGCTAACGGACTTCATAAATGGTCGTGATCAAAGTCTAACATGTTACCATGGAGTTAGAGGTGGGCATAAAAACCGGGTTCGGACCCGACCCGGTGGACCCGACCCGGAACCGGGTACGGGTACGACCCGGTATATGCATACCCGGTTGGACCCGAAAAAAAACCGTAGGGTTGGAACCGGGTATGATTTTCTAGAATTTCTTAGAACCCGAACCCGACCCGACCCGACCCGGAACCGGTTGAACCCGGGTTGTACCCGGTTTCGACCGTTTTTTTTTTTTTTTTTAAAAGTGGCCGTTTTTTAACGGCTATATAGCCGTTGGGATCGATTTGTGACCGTTTTTTTGTCACTTTTAGGCTTATAAGTTAGTATAAATAGGTGTGGGTTGATATGGTTTAGTACCCAAGTCTCAAACGCAAAAACATACGCAAAAAACGCAAAAAATACTCTCCTTTACTCTCGCTTTACACGTTCACTCTCTCGTTTTACACTTTCACTCTCTTCAATCTTGATATGGCTCACTCACAATCTTCCGTTGGTCAAGGTTCGTCCAACGCTCCAACCGTCGTTCGTGTTCTTGCACACAATCGTAACATGGATGTTTGGTGCAATTGGGATATGGTTGAGTTGAGTGACGGGTCTGTAAAGGCTCGTTGCAAGTTTTGTGGAGCTTTGCTTGCTAAAGATTCTAACACGACTTTAAACAAACACATTAGCAAGAAGTTTTGTAAGTCGTTGAAAAGTAATCCGGATTCGCAACAAACACAATTGGGTGGAGACGGTGGAATCTTTAATTACGATGTTAATACGGTTCGAGATCGAATGGCGAAGTTCGTGATTCAAGAAGCTTTGCCTTTTAGTCACTTCGACAATCCTCGGTTGACCAACTTAATTCGAGAGACGCTTCAACCTCGTTACACTCACGTAAGTCGTACTACACTTAGACGTTATTGTTTAAAATTATGGAAACAAGCAAAAAATGATTTAATTGTATTATTTGAAAATTTAAATACCGGTGTAAACTTAACTAGTGACGTTTGGTCGGCTCCACACGGTTTACCCGAATCGTACCTTTGCGTCACCGCTCATTGGGTGGATCCCAATTCATGGCAATTGATGAAACGTACGATTGCATTTGATCTCTTTCCGCATCCACACACCGGAGAATTTTTGTTTTACTTTTTAGATAATGTAATAAGTACTTTTAAATTAGAAAATAAACTTTTTTCAATTGCATTTGATAACGCCTCTAACAACACAACCGCGGTTGAAAAATTAAAATTAAAATATCTTCCGATTGCAAACGGTGATTTTTTCCATACTCGTTGTGTTGCACATATTATTAATTTAGTAGTGCAAGACGGACTATCCGGGCAATATGTTAATAACTTTATTACATCTTTTCGATTTATGTTACATGACGTTTTTAAAAAAAGTAGAAGAAGATATCAAGATTATAAACAACTTTGTAAGGATACGCACTCTAGATTTTTAGGTCCTAATTGGGATGTACCTACTCGGTGGAATTCGACTTGTCACATGTTTGAATGTGCTTTAAAACAAAAGGGCACTTTGAAAGCTTTTCATAATAGTCTTTCGGATAATGGTGAAGCCGACCCATTTCCGGATGCGGGTTGGGAGAATCTTCAACGTCTATCCGAGTTTCTTGAGGTTTTTAAAAACTCGACAACAAAATTTTCGGGAGTTTATTATTCCACTAGTTATTCGGTGCTTCAAGAACTATATTTTATGTCTTTGAATTTTAAAAATTTTCAAAATAAAAATAATATGTTTAATCAAATGATAGAACCAATGAAAGAAAAGTTTAAAAAATATTTTAAGGACTTACCACCCGTTTTTACGTGTGCCGCCGCTTTAAATCCGTTTCTAAATGTTGCGGGGGTTGAATGTTTGATAGATGAGATAAATGACAATTTGGATATGCATGACGAAAACCCTGATTTTTCAAACGAGGCAAAAGAAAATTTTAATCATAGTTTGAAAACAATTTATAATTTTTATTTAAATAGATATGGGCCTAACGTAAACATAACCATGCCAAGTGGATCAACCTCAAGTGCTAGTACCTCGTTTAAAGACCCTGTTTTGACTATGTTGAATGTTGTTCGGGATGTGACGGCTAAACGTCAAAGAGGTAACACCCCAACAAGTGAGCTCGGTAGATATAGTGGAACGGATTTTATTTCCACTATGACTACCGAAGATTATCGTGCATTCGATATTTTGGCATGGTGGAAAGGAAAAGAATCTCAATTTCCGATTCTTTCTGCTATGGCCCGTGATTTACTAAGCGTCCAAGCTTCTACGGTAGCTTCGGAATCTGCTTTTTCTCTTAGTGGCAGGGTAATATCATTACGAAGAACAAGACTAACTCCGGAAGCAGTGGAGATGTGCATTTGTTTAAAGGATCACTTAGACGCAACGGATCGTATACAAGACCAAACAAGCCTCGAAGACGAGATTACAGTCGAAGCTAAAGTACATGATGAAGAGGTAGAAGACGGAGTATCTTCTGGCATATCCGATGAAGAATTAGCATTTGATCAAGCATCTCGTAGTAGATAAAATTAGACGATATTGTTATTTTAAGTTGTTTTAATATTATATGTCTTTCATGTTCTTTTTAAATTTCTTTGTCATTCAAATGTTTTATATAAAAAGTATTTAATATTTGTATATTATAAGTGTAACATTTTCTGCTCAAGATTTGTATATATTTATATATTAAGTTGTTTAAATTTTTGTCATTCAAATGAACCCGGTTAGGAAAAGAAAAATAAAAGAAAAAAAAGGAAAGAAAATATAAGAAAAAAAAACATATGACCCGGTGTTCGACACACACACAAGAAAAGAAAAAATAAAAAATAAAAAATAAAAAAAAGGCAAAAACCCGGTTGAACCCGGGTTTCATACCCGAACCGAACCCGACCCGACCCTACCCGGGTATACCGGGTAGGGTTTGTATCTCGCTGAACCCGACCCGGGTTCGTACCCGGGTTCACTAATACCCGGGTACAAAAAACCCGGTTGGGCCCAAACCCGTTTTGTACCCGGGCCCGGGTCCGGCCCAAACCCGATTTGTGCAACTCTACATGGAGTCATGGACTTCCAAGTTCATGTCTTTAATTTGATCATCACATTATAAAACTAAATTCACACTTCAAAGAAAAAAGTTGTCACTAACTCACAAGTCTCCTTTGACTTTCATTATTTTTCATGTCTTCATTTCAATTTTTCATAACCTTGTATTTCTCCTATCCTTCCAAATTTCATCGAACATTGATCGTTGTCTCTGACGATCAACTCGCTCCTAAAAAAGTAATAAAAACATTCTGAAGTAGAATATTTCCATCATAAAACTATTGCACAAAGTAATCATGTGTGTTTCTAATGGAACTAACAAATCTCTCCAAAATTAAACATTCACTTGTCATTAAAGAAGTCAAGGAAAAAAATAGATAATCAAAATATAAAAAAAAAAAAATACACGAACACTTTCAAATCGTCTAACACTATTGTGGAATTCGTTGTCTATAAAGAGCTAAATTAATTTGTATTAGTTATACAAATTTTCTATTAAGATGCTAACGCTAGCTCCATAATCCAAAAGCAATAAGTTAATTTATAATTACCCGACCTAGATTAAGATGACGGCTATTCCCAGATCACTTTTCTTCCAATTCTTGAAGTTCCTCTACTTCAACCACTTTCTCACCATCCTTTTCTTTACCTTCAACGACTTGTGGAGGAGGAGGAAACTCACCATCAAAAAACTCACAAATTTGTAGAGTACTAAGGTTATTGATGTGTACATTCCGTGAGGGTTTTGAGCTTCAACTTTAGTGATGCTGATTGATGGTAGTATCATTCGGCAAGTTTCTTGGATCTCTCACTACTATCTCTTCAGCTAATTGACTCATTTTCTGATCAATGCATTCATCGTTTTCGGTTGCACCTCCTGCTTTTGGATTAAATTCTTTAAAATTACCATCACGTTATTGATTTTATTAAAATTATGCTTGACTTTGTTGCTAAATGTAATACTTTTGAGGGCCTTGTTGTTGTTAACCTTGTTTTGATAACCAATGTAGTAACGACCTTGATTGTGTTGGCCTCTTTGATGATTATTCGGGTTGTAGTGTTGCTAACGATTCTTGTATTGTTCAATATCACCTTTGTTGAATATATCCATGAAAGTCTAGTTCTTTTTATTTGCACCGTTCCCATAATGAAGTTAGAATAATTTCTTAGGCTTTGATGATAAGTGCTGGAACTCATGTCACATTAATTCTTTTCTTTATACATTTGATTAATCTCTTCACTTCTTCCCATATACATTAGACAATTTCAAGCTAAATGTCCTAAGTCACAACACTCTTCACAAACTTCATATACCTATGAAGTATTCAACACTTCCTTGCCCAGACGACTAAAAATAAGATCCATTTTATGTTTTAAGGATTCAAACCAATTATATTAGCATGGTTAATTATTTATTTATAAGTTACTAGTTTGGCTTTCTTGTTTGATGAAGCTTATGATTTAGATCTTTTACTTAATGATTCCAAAAATTCCCATCGACATCTTCATGGTGGGACAAGAATGTCCCATTATTACTCTGAAACATAAATTTTGACTCTTCTTGAAGTAACTATCATAAAATACTTTGACCAAATCCCACATTGAGATATCATAATGAGGGCAAAACCTTAACATTATTAATTAAATCTTGTGAAAGTTGTTATGTAAATATACATGTTTTTCCGCACCATAATCTCTCATTTTCGGATAATTATAAACATGATTTATGTTGTTTAATAGCTTAATTGGTTAAGTTAAAATTTGTGTAGGATAAAACGTAACTTGGTGAAGTTTTAACGAAAATGTGTAAAGAAGAGAAGAAAACTCGGAAATTTTAGGAGAAGCGCGACCGGGTACAAAAATTGCGCGACCACATTGACTAGGGTTTCTAGGTTCACTTATAAGCAGACCAAGCCTAGACACGCATCTACTATGTGCCACTATGCATTGTGCTTGATGACAAGATCTGATCAACCAGCTAACACGGGAAGCATCTTTGAAGGACTGACCAAGTCGGATGAAAGCGACAATCCATCCTTATGCGACTACACACGAGAAGGTGAACGATCACCAGTGCACAACACATGCGTGATCCATGCACACCGGTGTATGACCAAATGCTTATAAATACTACGCTTTTACCTTGCGTTTGAGAATAACTTTTTTAGTATCACTTGTACATTTTCTCTATAAATTTCCAATTCATTGTTCTTTCTTGAATTCATCTTTATTTCCCATCCTAGTTTTAGTTTTAGTTTGTGTTTAATCTTTTGAACTCATTTTTCTTGGATTCATTCTCTTTTACTTATCAAAATTAGTAATAGTTTAATAGTTACTTAGTGGTTACATGTTCCAACATGACTCCTATGATTATTATCATTTTAGTGTTTTTATAACACGATGATGAGCTAGTTTATTAATTGCCATTTTGGGAAAGATAGAATTCGATAGTGGTTGACAAACATGTGTGAATATGGGCAAGGTTATGTATCTATTAAAATAACCTCAGATTTTTCTTTTAATAAATGTGTGTGTTCTCGGATCTTGAATTATATATAAAAGCTTTTGATTAATTGGTAAACCACGATTTCGATTAATCATCCTTGAAACATATATGTGTGCATAGGAATGGCTACACACGGGTGGATGCTTCTATTTTATGGGGCCGTCACTACAAGAAAGTGGGTCTGTAGCAACAAAAATTTAACACCTTATCGTCGCTATAGACTTAGTTCGTATAAATTAGTCGTAATAGGCAGAAGTGTCGTCGGGATAGATGTCATCGGCACAAGTTCGTCTATAGGAATGACACATCGTCCCTATGAGTTTCGTGGTTTCTGATTTTACCGAATAAAAAAATTAAAAAAAAATTAAGAAAACGACCTAGAAAACGACCTATAGCGATGTCGTCGCTATAGGTCGTTTTCTTATTTTTTTTTTAAAAAGGAACATGACCTATAGCGACGACTTGTTGGCGCTATAGTCTTTTTCATATTTTTTTTAATTTTTTAAAATTCTTGTTATGGCGACGACATATCGTCGCTATTGATCTCATTTTATTTAATTTTTTTCATTTTATGCAGGAACCTAATTTTTTTTACAAATTTAACAAACATATAATCAATAAAAATCCAATGCAAGTTTAACAAACAAATAATTCATACAATTCAAATTCAAGTTTAACAAATAAATAATTCATACAATTAGTTTAAAGTTCAACAAAATCTAACAAAAATACAAACGCTAATGGCCACCTGGTGGTCGTTGTATTTCTTGTATTTGTTGTTGTTGTTGTTGGATTTGTTGTTGTTGTATAGTTTCTTGATTTTGTTGTTGTTGTTGTCTAAGTTCTGCAATTTCATCTTGCAAATGTTGTGTTGGAGGAGGTTGCGAGCTAGAAGAATCAGGGGTGGGATGTCTCACCACGCGACCAATACCTCATATATGTCCTCGCCTTTGACCTAAGGCACGCTCAATGCATTGAATCTCATCAACAGTAGATGAGTCTCCATCGGTGTCGCTAGAGGATCTCACATACTCCTCTTGAATTCTTTCCTGCATTAAACATATTGAAAATATTAGTTCAAATGGGTTATTTTGACCCAAACACACTTAAATATACTAGAATCAATCAAAAGTTAGTTCAAATGGGTTATTTTGACCCAAACACACTTAAACATACTAGAATCACACAAAAGTTAGTTTAAATGGGTCATTTTAACCCAAACCCACTTAAACATACCAGAATCAATCAAAAGTTAGTTCAAATGGGTCATTTTGACCCAAACACACTTAAACATATTAGAATCAATCAAAATTTAGTTCAAATGGGTCATTTTGACCGAAACACACTAAAACATACTAGAATCACACAAAAGTTAGTTCAAATAGGTCATTTTGACCCAAACACACTTAAACATAGTAGAATCAATCAAAAGTTAGTTCAAATGGGTCATTTTGACCCAAACACACTTAAACATACTAAAATCACTCAAAAGTTAGTTCAAACTTATACAGTCCGATTCTGCAGTTGCATTCACCCATCCCCGTGCCTTATTTGAAATGCATCTTTTGAAAGAGATCAATCGGACGACTCCCCTGTGAATAATAAAAATTCTTAGAAATGCATCTTTCAACAGTTAATACTTATTTTTATACTGACAATTATACTTTTACCTTCATATGTCTCTTCTATGCATATGATTGGTTCCCATCGAAACTCGGATAGCATTGTTTACCTCTGTTTAATTTGTTTGCCTCAGATCGGCTCCTATAAGAGGGATCTAAGAACAACTCATTAATCACCCAAGCCCATGCTTGCGAGTCAGTTCCCTCAGGAGGACACGTCATCACTGTTTCCACGTCATCATAACCACCCACATCATCAAAATGAGATTTTAGATCTTGCTTTCGATCTTTATAGGCTCTTTGACACTCGGCTATGATTCCGAGCCTTATGCCTTCCCACTATTCGGATTCCCTCCATCTAGCAAGATCAAAATATTCCTGCAAAGCATGTAATTAGGAAACATGTAACATTTATATAATTAAAATACAATAAAAACATAACATTGTATACTTACAAAAAGTGTGGGATATATGGTGTAAAGTCCTGATCACGATCGATTCCACATTTTGTTGCACTTTATAATCAAATTAAGACGGATGTGTGCGTATGTGATATCAACGAACAGTAAACAAACTCAATCGAATATTATTAATCAAATGATTACAATACCAAAAGAGTATACATCGTTTAAGCTCGATCCACCCGAGGTGAGCTCCCCTCGGGCGGCCTATCACACAACTTTGTGCTCTCTCACCCTCAGAGCACTTTTACAAATGAACACACACTCTTAAATACAAAGGAAAAACATCTATATATACTATGCAGATGTGGCACGGCAACTCCAAGTTTTCGCGCGATAATTTCTTCTTCAATCATCTTGGAGTTCTCGCTTCCTTGTACTTCTCGCATGAATTGAGTTTTTGCTTTTCACTTGATATTATAATCCATAAAGACTAGGTCCTTATAATTTCCCCCTATGGATTATGATATCAAGTTATGTTTGACTTCAGTCACTCATCTTCATGAATTATCTGATCCTTGGGTATCTTTCACTTTAGTCTTTCCCCTCAGCTGTAACCTCCTCCTAATATATAGCTTCATAAAGGATATCACGTCTGAATCAATCATGATTACTTACAACTTAAGATGTATTAGGCATATGACAGAGAGGTCTAACTTCCATTTTGGATTCCCGAAGAACCTGATTCTTCAATCCGATGACAAGATTCTGTGACGACGAACTAGATCATCTAAAGTATTCTTCCCCCTATATAAGATGTAATAAGCCCATATTTCAGAGCAAGAATACCAAACAATCCTGATTCTTCACTTAATTAACCCGTTCGATCATTGTCCCTATCAGCAAGATAAGATAAGCCCACATTGTCAAGTTTCAGTTCACGAACGACCCGAATCAAATGTTATAAATATAGAATCTTGAACTTGTTCAAACATCACAAAAACCCCTGTTTAAGTACCAAACTTCAAATCATTCTGCATCCTCTAGATTTAGGCTGAAACACTTGTTCTAAACTGTAATAGCCCAGCGTAACCGCACCATGATATTGTCCACTTTGGCCGGGACGAACCACCATCGCCTCACGGTTTTGTTTTCACCTGGACCGGGATGTACCACCATCGCCCAGGCAAAACGCGTCACAGTGGGGAAGGTCTCAAGCCCCTTATAAAGAAGCCTTCGTTCACCTTCCCAACCAATGTGGGATGTTACAATCCACCCCTTTTAGGGAGCCCAGCGTCCTCGTTGGCACACCGCCCAGGCCCTGGCTCTGATACCATCTGTAACAGCCCAGCGTAACCGCACCATGATATTGTCTGCTTTGGCCGGGACGAACCACCATCGCCTCACGGTTTTGTTTTCACCTGGACCGGGACATACCACCATCGCCCAGGCAAAACGCGTCACAGTGGGGAAGGTCTCAAGCCCCTTATAAAGAAGCCTTCGTTCACCTTCCCAACCAATATGGGATGTTACATAAACCTTCACTAATTAACAAGTTTTCGCATCTAGACAATGTTCTTGCCTTTTTGCAAAGTTTTCGCAAAATTCAAGTTGATAGTTAAAGTTTTCGTGCGAATGTTGAAATTTCGCTTGATGAAGTTTTCGCATATGATCTAGGTAGATATTCTCGCGGCGCGACAACTCCAAGTTCTCGTAAGAAGCGGTTACTGATGCGAAAAATGCCAAAGTTTTCGCAAAAAACGGTTATTCGTGAGAAAACTTCGTCAAAATCGACTTTTTGTGTTTGATTCACTGTTGCGATTTCAATTCTTCAATTTTCATCATCATAACTTGAATATACTGAGCGTATTGATGCAGATCATCATTTTAGCAAGCAACAAAGTCGATTTCATGTGTGTTCACCTATGATTTTGTCCATTTTACCTTCGAAATCGAGTCATATCCGACCAAAACCTTCAGGTCTTCAATATTCATGTTTAACGTCTTAATACGGGTGATTACAAAATAAAAATCACTGTATCAAGAGCAACACCTTGCTCTGATACCAAATGTAAAGTCCTGATCACGATCGATTCCACATTTGTTGCATTTGATAATCAAATTAAGACGGATGTCTGCGTGTGTGATATCAATGAACATTAAACAAACCCAATCGAATATTATTAATCAAATGATTAAAATACCAAAGGAGTATACATCGTTTAAGCTCGATCCACCCGAGATGAGCTCCCCTCGGGTGGCCTATCACACAACTCTATGCTCTCTCACCCTTAGAGAACTTTTACAAATGAACACACACTCTGAAATACAAAGGAAAAACATCTATATATACTATGCAGATGTTCTTGCGCGAAAACTTTAAGTTCTCGCGTGACAACTCCAAGTTTTCGCGCGATAAGTTCTTCTTCAATCATCTTGAAGTTCTCGCTTCCTTGTACTTCTTGCATGAATTGAGTTTTTGCTTTTCACTTGATATTGTAATCCATAAAGACTAGGTCCTTACATATGGCTCTTTAAATTCATCGAGAACAGCTTGCCAACTGGGATAATTGAAAGGAACAACCTTACTAATCTCATTAGAGATTAACCTTATAAAATCCGAGTTGTTCTCTCCAACAAACTTATATTGGCCCCCCTTGCTTTCAACTTCAATCAGTAGTGGTTGGCTTTTATTTTTTTCAAAATTTTTAAATAATTTATGTTTTTTCCTTTTGATCTTTTTTTTCTTACGGGTTGTGCTACATTAGTATATGCAATTGAAAAGTTAGAAAACAGAGATTATGTTCAACATAAAGATTTATTAATTAACTTTAACAAATAACTTACAAGACTCGCAACCTGTTGGGATCCTATTTGGATCCCCATGCGGAGGTAGATCCCCGCCATCCCCACCATCCCCATGTTAGGATCCTATTTGGATCCCCTATTTCGTTAACATTCTGCTCCGCCATAACATCATCAATTGCATCAAACATCTCATTATTTGTTGCTGAATTAGATTTTCTTGGAGCAAAAAGGTCTTCTATTTCTGAAGCACATGGATATTTCTCATCATGATAAGTCCAAGTCTTATATAATTATAGAAACCCATTGTCATGTTTGTGGGCATAAATGATATCCGGATCCTGCCGACACCCATTGCAGCATCGTTTACACGGACAAACAACTTTTCCTAAACTGTCGACATGGATCTTGGCAATTTCTAGAAAGCTATGAAGACCTTTTATAAATTTCGGAGAACTCCGATGTCGCAATTTAATCCAACTCTTATCAATTGTCATATCTATGGTGTTATAAAACAATGAAATACAATTTTATCAATTAAAATATACACAAAGATGTACTAACATTAAAGTCATATACACTTACATTTACATACATACAAGCATAATCACAACATCACTTACAAGTATACAAGTATACAAACATACAAATATACAACATACTTACATACATAATTACAAAAATAAAAACATACTTACATACAAGTATACAACATACTTACATACACACTTACAGGTATACAAAAAACATACAAGTATACAACATACTTACGTACACAATTACAAAAAAACAAACGTATAATATACTAATGAACAAACACATACAACATTCACATACAAAATTAACATAATTACATACATATAAACATATACATAAACAACTAAATACATCAAACCATATACATATAAAATAAGACATATAAAAATGCATACAAACTTAAAACCATGAAAATATATATAGTGGCATTTCATCAAACACTTGGTGGGCATATCCTAATCTAACATCAAACCCATATACACTTACATATATATATACTTTTACAATCATACAAGCCTAATCACAAACATATTCACTAAACAATACTTAAATCATAAGCTTTAAATGAATTTCATACCTTGAAAATCTTTAAATCCTTTAATTTCAAGCTTTAAACTTTAATCTCATTTAAAACATAAAAATTTAGATAAAACTTATAAAACAAGATTATATAACTTTATTATAGTAAAAGAAATATTATTCTTACTTTCAAACACTCCAATTTGATGCCAAATAAGCCTATAAACCGAGATGAAATCGGGAGAAGAAAGTTGGGTTTTTTTGGTTGAAAAATGGGGCAGAAGGTCTAAAATGCGTCTGATTTTTAGCGGACCACTATCTTTACAGGCTCCCGTATTTGTCTTTAGATGCGCCGACGCCTTGTTTAGAGGAGACAATTTGAGAATAATTTTTTGAAGGGGACATTTTGGAAGAAGTGTAAGGGAAAAAGAACATTTTAAAAATTTTCACTTAAATTAATAGGGTTAAATTAAACGATGATCTTTGTAATTAATAACCTAATCCATAGTTGATAGTGTATGTAAATGATGAATTATATAATTTACTCTTTAACTAATAAAGATATTTTTAAAATTTATTTTAATTTATCCTTACATAAAATAGAGCATTTGATATGGAACTTCGCTTGATTTGGTTATTATTAATTATTAAATTGATTTATAACGAAGATGACAATGTTATTAGTCATAACGTCCCTTCTATGCCCCAGTAATGTATATATAGGTGTAATTTCACTTAAAAATGTGTTTTCTAGCAACTTAGATGAAAGATAAATACTTAATGAAATATGCATGCATAATCCCTTTATTTTGAAAATAAATTAATAATAATATACACCTTCCTAACAAACTCCAGCCATATTTTGATTTATCTTGCTAAGACAGACTTATGCTTCAAGTTTAAAAGATAAATTAATAGCTTTGTTCGGCTTGTGATTCATACCATATATACAATATCATGGTAGGAATCTTCTCTTTAATCTTAGATATTTGAAAAACCTAATTTTTTAACAAAGTTTAGCTGTAGTTTTCGATCTGGATTTCTGTTAGGCCTTGAAGATCCAATTGGCTCATCCTGTGATACAAACAAACATTGTTCTTCTGATCATGAGGGTTAGGCTTTGTAGGGCAGGCTCAACCAAATTGGAACCCAAAGCAGATGATAGAATTTGGGCCATTTCCCCAAAGAATTTTTTTTTTTCACTTTTGATACATAATCTCATGTACATATAAGGTAGGGAAAAAAAAAAGAAATACAAGTTAGCAAGAGCAAGTTACTTGGTGGAAAAAATTGAATTCATTCACCTCTGCAACTTGGATTTACACAGATAGTTAAACTTTAAGATTTGGTCTGCTACCTCGTGTACCCCCTTCAAACAAAGAAACAAAGCAAGACATGTATATATCTACTCTAATAAACAAAAATAACTATCAGCTACATATCTATTTTTTAACATGTTCATATTATTTTCATCTAGACTACATCTATTATTGTTCATATGTCATCACCTCAATAAATTTACAATTTTAGTAAAAATCTAGAGTTCAAAAAAATTTGTTTAATAACTCTCATTTAATACTGTAATAATCAAGATAATTTTTTTTGTAGAAATAAATAAATTCAATTAAAATACTTTAATAAAACTTAACTTTGATAAAATATAGTTTAATTTGTAGCTAATAATTGTTAAAACTGAAATATTTTAAAAAGATATATAAAAAGGTTTATGTATATTTATGAATAATAATTTTTTTTCTTTAATTCTATTGTTTATACCATAAGTATATTTGTTATATAGAATAATTTTATTAGTATGCTATTTATAACATATATTAGCCTATACATATATATAGTCTACTATATAATTTTTTATTTTTATCCGTGTAACACAAAGGTATCCAACGTAGTACTATATAATAAAGAAGCCATTAGAGGGACACGTGACAACTTCAGGTAAAGCCGCCTCTCTCTATCTCTATCTCTCTCTCTCTCTCTCTCTCTATATATATATATATATATATATATATATATATATATATATATATATATCTTATTAAACGAAAATGATTTTAAATAAGTAAGTAAATAATTAAATTTCTAAAATATAAATCTTCTTATTTTAATAAAGTATTAATACATACTAAATTATAATACATTTAATTATATATTATCTTCAAATATAATTTTATAATTCTTGATTTTTATTATTTGTTATTTATACTTTCTTAAATTTTTATTATTTATCATTTTGTTAATGGCTAATGACATGTAACATATAAAATATTTATAAAACCTAATGATAATAATATGTTAATTTCTTCTACCCAAGTCATATATGGGTTTGTAAACTAGTTCTAATATATACTATAGTATCTCTATCTTTAAGTAGAAGGGTAATGGACTCCTTATATATAGTGATTTTAGAACTATATATAGGAGAAAAACTTATAAAAACTAAGCTGATTTAAACTTCGTATACGGTTTTCCAGCAAGATAAGCAATTCGAATTAAAACCCTAGTCTTAAAATCTGGGGGCCATCAAAATTAGGGTCGACAAGTGGCTTTACCTTGAATGTTGTAAAGTTGGTCCTAAGACCTCGTAACCAAAGTTGGTGTTCTCTGGAGGGAAAATGTGGTATGAGACTAGCATAGAACCATGGAGAAGTGCATATTGATGTCTCTAAATTTTTCTTCAAAAGAAGTATTATATGAGTTTGATTTACCTCACATGTTAAATCTGAAATAATCACTCATATGCCGGTTAGAGTTTTCAAGATTAAACCTTAGGATCAAAAACAGAATCACTAATTTAAGAATAAATTATTTTTATTTTTAGATAATGTCATAATAATTGTTGTTAAGTCAACCTAGAGTTCATTTTCTATACTTCTCTTTGTTGTTACTATAATTGGCTAAACAATGAACATTGGTAGTGGAATGCAGCCTAACATATCTATCTATAAACATAAAGTGATTTATGAAATAACTTAAAGTAAAATAAATTATAAACAAGAATCTTATCTTTAATGCAAACTAGAATGTTATATTTATGCAATATAGTAGGTTATAGGTTGTGTAATACACGGGTTGAATAATTATAAATATTTGTTTGTATTTCAATTGGAAACAATATTTATTAAAGATAATTAGATAATCAATTTCTTGAAAAAAAGCACAAAACAATGAGAGCCAATAACTAATAAAAAAATATAAGAGTGTGTTGTATTTCTTAAAATGAAAATTTCAATTAAAACTCATATATGGTAAAAGTGGGATCAGTGGAATATTAGAATGCATGGCCTTGAATATTAGAATGCATGGCCGGCCTTCGGATCAGGTCAAAATATAATGAAATTGCACAACTATCTTTATCTTTTTTGGCATTTAAAGAAAACAGAATTAGTTTTGAATCGAATCATAAGACATGTTATTTAAGAGTGAAGTATCAAAAGAAACATAAAAAGTTCAAATCTCAGTGTCACAACCAACTCTAACTAAAACTTGAAGCCTTACAAGTTACAACTCCTTTCAAAGCTTTTAATATGCATCTTGCCTATATCAAAACCCATAAATATAGCATACTATGCATTTTTGATATTGTAATAATCTTTGTTTTGAATAAATCCATTTTGTGTGGATTAGATGCCCGTTTTGAGAGTGAATACCAAATGTCAAACATTCAACACTCGATCCAAAGATCATTTTGACCGGTCATACGCCAAAATGAAGCCTTATAGCTCAAGTTATAGTTATTTTAGTAAAACACGTTTGTACTTGCGATCCTGTAAATAAAAAACAGGAAAAAGAATGTAAGGGTGAAGGAGAGAGTGACAAGTGACATGAATTGTAATAATTTATTAGTAATAGATTATAGGAAAAATATCACAAAATAGGAAAAGTTTCAAAAGTGTTTTAATTTGATCACTTATGTATATTTTTCTATAATCGGACCACTAAATCATCAAATCAATTCATTATAAAATTTTCTTATAAAAAGAAAGAAATGAAGTAGAAAATGTAGGCATCGGAAATATAAATATATTATATTATATTAAAAAATAAAAAAATATGATAATTATATTAAAAAATAAAAAAAAAATTACCTAAAATTTATGCCACCGTTACACATTAGTATCAAAAAAAAAAAAAAAAAACATATTTTCCTAATTGAAACAAAAAAAAAAGATGCTAAAAAATATTAAAACTTATAATTTAAATAAAACATGAAAGCTGTGTGACTTAATTAAAACACTTTTTAAATTTAGATTACCTAATTATAATACTTTTAAAACTTGTTTATTATTTTAAAAAGTAACTCCTAGGTTATATCAATAATATACATCAAATAAATAGAAAACAAACTGATCCTCCTTCCTTTAACCCATCTTTGATCTCCAATAACCTTACGTGTATGCTTCTGTAATTCTAATTTTTTTTTTCAAATCACTACTAAAAACCTATAAAATCTCTAATAACAACTTTAGTAAATGTTATAATAAAAAAACACATAATTATGTACTTACTCGCATCATGTCATATAAAACTTTTGGAGTTTTTATTTTACCTTTAAAAACACCGAAATCGAAACATTGCACCCCCTAGTGGTCGATAACGGACCTGATGAGATAATTGCTCGATGACTGACCGATGATATGATGCATTGATTCCTAACCATGATAGAACTTTTTATAATTCTGATGCACTTGTTTTGATCCAGTAAACATTATCAACATGTAAAATTGATGCATCATAGTTATAGATTATATTATAAGAATTTAATGTAAAGTATGGTACATTAAGTTTACAACGATAATGCATCAATTTTTTACAAGTATGTTAATTATTATCCAATAAGCACTGTTAACTACAAATTTGATGCATGGCAGTTAGAGGTAATGCAGTATAGTTACAAAACTAGGGTATCATTGTTATAGGATGGTACGTGTAACCGTACGTGAAAGTATAAGTTTAATAAACATATAAAATCATTATAAAGAATTAAAAATGTAAGTTATGGTCCGTCATAATTATAAATTTAGAGTATCATATACCTTCTCACTAAACAAATATACTTCAAGCTTTGAGTTGAATACTTAGTTTGTTCTGAACATAGTGATTTAATAAAAAAAAATTGTTCATAACTTATTTTAGAAAAAAATTCAAAAAAACAAAAAAAACAAAAAAAACAAAATATGATAAAGACCATTATCAAAAGTAATTTTTGTTTTTCACTTCTACTTATGTGGCTTCATGTTTTTCTTTTAAGTTTTGGTGAAGACTACATAAACATGCATGAGATGGTAAAAATGACATGTAAGTTACGCTACAGATGAATAGTGACAGTCGACGGAACAAACGAATGAATGAAGAATAGCATTTGGGTGAGATCGATCTAATCTAAAACAAAACCACCAATATGTCTATAATGTTTTGTTAGATGAATTTAGTCAAAAAAAAAATGATAGAAACATTATAAATAACAACACTCAATAAAATAAATTCATTTTCATAATATTTTAACAAAAATATATGATATGATGTTAAATTGACATGTGAAACTTTCTTGTTTTAATTTAATGAAGTGACCGATTCATTCACAAGATTCATGGAGAGAAACCACTAACAAATCAAAATAATGCTTCCACTTGCAAGATTCCACAAAACAATGAATCAAGTAATAAGATTATTATAATTATTTTTCATCAACTATGGATCTTTATAATAAATTTCATTTGTTAAAATAATGTCACATTCTTCTAAATCTACTTAAAATATCTCAAAAAAAATTTTAAAAAGTTTGTGGGATGGTTTTGATATGGAATGCCTTAAAACTTAAAAGGGTCGATATATTATTATTGTTTTGACATTTGTCATTTGAGGGTTCCATTGGCCCCACAAACATAAGATTCTTGGCAAGTTGTCTGGTGTTGATGGGAAATGAGATGATAAATAATTGGAGGCTTGAGGAGGAACGGTCAACCATAAGTGATGATGGTGGTAGTTCGACTTAGAAGTTGGAATTTTGTCACATGGACACCATGGAATACTATTATTGATTTTGAAAACCCGATTGGACATCGAGTGTACTGTGTATGGCGTTACTTGTTTACCGTCTGTTTTTAAAAACCGAATAAAAATATAAATTTAGATACTAATGGTTTAAAATTGTTAACTATTCATAATATAGCAAAGTCTAAAAAACATACTAAGGGAGTTAAATAAGTTGTCTTCACATGTTGACGGATCTGGGCTGACATGAACCTAGGTAGCAATAAGTACATAATTTATCTCTATTAGAGGTCTTACGTTCGAATCATTTTTCTACTACTTTGTGTTATCACCTTTTGACGCCACCTCCCATTGCAATAACGAGTGATTTACATAATCTCGTTGTTAGCAATTGGTGTGTCTCTAGTGTTTACTAGTAACAAGTTATTATCGACACAAAAAAATTATACGAACCTAAAAATTACATAAACCTGAAATTGTAACCAACATATGAACACGAACACGTCATGAATATTGGAGATTGAGAATCTTCTATGTTTTGTTTCTAAATATCAAATACTCTAAAATTACAAGCTTAAAGAAATATATTATTGGTTATGTTTAAAGTCTAAACCAAAATGCATGTTTTACTTTATAACTTCTAGACGGTTATTAAATAATCAACAGCTTAAGTTTTCACATACAAAAATATCATCTTATAAAAAAATAAATTAGTTAAACAGGCCTCGCAAACCTCTCACATTGATTTAAACCTAACATGTTTAGTTAAATGTTATCATATGTCGTCCAATACTAACTTGTACCCATTTAGACTAATATCTATTCCCGTGAATTTCTATGTTAGAATAAGCTAAATTTTTTGTGGTGTCAAATATTCACACTCTAGATCTTATTATCTTAAAGTATCTTCACATGACTATTTTCTTTAGAATTTAATAATATAAACTTAAGAGTAGAATGATTTAATTTAGATCAAGGTTAGATTTAAAATCAAAGTAATTGTTTTGTTTTGTTTCAAACATTAAAGGAAGGAAATAATTCAAAGAGATGTACTATTTGTGGTTTATAAAAGAAAGGCTCAACTTCTTCAATGTGGCACCCATTTCATGGCTTTTTGTCTTGGTGGCTAAATATTTTGGTTCTGTAGAGAAGGTGAATGAGACATGCCTAAATTAACAAATCAAACTGTTTTCTTTTTTTTTCTTCCAACAAATATATCATAGCTCAATTAACACGATACTCTCAATTTTTAGCCCTCAACAAGTCGCTATGTAGCTTGATTTTAAGTTAATACTCAATGGCCCATCAACCTAACACACCCTACTGTTAGCCCTCAAACAGTTGCCTATGCAGCTTAGTCTCCGATTAATATCATGGAACACTACTCATTCGGTCCCTGCTATCTCAACAACAATTACCATGAAAGTCGACGATGTGAGAACTCTCGTGGAAACAACTACGGTCATAGTGACAATAAATGTTTTTAGAACAAGACCAGATAACAGTCCGATCATTTTACTAGTTGAACCTGATTAGTCAAATCAGATTCAAGAACACTATTTAATAATAATTAAATATATAAAATATTGAATATCTATATAATTAAATTCTAAAAGATGGAATAAAAACTGCTAGCATAGTATAGGGAAAAAAGTGTATGTCACGCATTAAAAAGATGTTGGGTTTAAGTCTTATTTAAGACATGAAGTATATTCAAATGTGAAATAGAGTAAAACTATATCAAGGATTGTTAAAATAGAGAATAGATTACAGTTGTGTTTTGACTAAGTGGAAACATACAACTTGCACAAATGGGAAGTATAACAGGAAGCGTTGATATTAGGACATTCGTAAATTTTGTGTTATGTTAACTGTTTAAGAACGCCATGTAAACAAAGTTTTAACATTTCAATCCATGATTCTATTTGTGATTTTAACATTCTACAATTCTATATGTGATTATATAATTCTACGATTCCATTTGTAATTCTATTGACGATCATATGATAACACGTGTGAAAATACTAGATCTCGTCATATAGAGTAACTTGAAAATGTTGTAGTGTTAATCAAAGTCTGAAACAATACTAAATTATTTTACAAATGAAATACATATAACTATCATGTCAAAATTTATATATGTGTAACTTAGGGTTTAGATGTGTAACTTATATTAAAAGAATAAAGAGTTAATTAGTTAAACTAAGTCATATAATTATCAAAATGTTACACACACACACACACACGCACACACACGCACACACACGCACACACACGCACACACACGCACACGCACGCACGCACGCACGCACCCCAGCACGCAGACACACGCACGCACGCACACACCCACGCGCGCACACACGCGCGCACACACACACACACACACACACACATATATATATATATATATATATATATATATATATATAAGGATCAGCACAATACAATTAGATCAATCTCGTGATCAGAATGCGGAATGTAATCATCACGGTAACAAATATTGAATATATAAATGAAGAACAAACAAGTAAATATACTTCCAAAT
The DNA here is from genome assembly GCA_025506505.1 of Flaveria sonorensis. Taxonomy (NCBI): domain Eukaryota; kingdom Viridiplantae; phylum Streptophyta; class Magnoliopsida; order Asterales; family Asteraceae; genus Flaveria; species Flaveria sonorensis. The sequence goes on along the minus strand of CM046425.1, from coordinate 44,580,130 downwards.
CTATAGATCTCTGATTCGATTACAATGCAGTAGTACAAATTATGAAAAAGAAAATATTTCTATCAAAGTGCTAACTATTACAAAGCAAAACTTCTATTTATAAACAAAAGTAAGTTCTCGCGCGACTAGTAGTTATCGCGCGAGAAGCAGATTTCGCGCGATAACTCTAGGTTCTCGCGTGACTTGATCGTGATCTTCATCTTGATTTGATTTCCCGAGCCTCTTAGGTTCAACCCCTACAATCTCCCCCTAGGCTCGGTAAATCAATGCCGTTAGAAGTCCACGTCTGCAACCTGATAACTGCCCCCATATGCATACATCTTGTTATCCAGGGCCTTCGTAATCATCCAACCGAACTGTGCCGCTATGAAGTGTACAGATTCATCAGCTACAATTGGACATGCCTGCAGCTTCATCAAATCTTCTTTACCAAAGTGTAGCAGATCCACAGGGTCGATGATACGGAACTTTTTACCTTCACACTTAATCACCGCATGACCACTATCCTTTTCACAACTCCACCCCTTTAGCTTAGACAAGCTGTTAATTGGCACAGGAGCGTGAATAGGAATCTTCTTAGCATATCTTGGATGTCTATAAACCCTTATCTTCATTGGCTTGTTCGTGTTCGGGTCCATCCTGCTCTCATCTTTAATAACTTTGGATTTGGCTGTCTTAAAGTCCTTGAAGTTGGTTCGGCTTTGTCTATAAATCATATTACGTATCCGGTTCTCCTTACTGTAATTACTAAGGTTAAAGAAAGGAACACAACCCATAGCATATAAATCTGATGCTCTGAGCGTATGAAAGTCGTGCTCATCTTGGAAATACTCTATGGCTTCGCCCTTTCTCTTCATAATATACATCTTCTTCTCTTGATCGTAAGCCCAACTAATGATAGGTTCCGAGTTTTCGTACCTTGTAAAAGGTTTGGAATGCCTCAGCGTATGAATATAAGTTGGGGGAGGAGGAGCACTAACTGTTAGGTTACCGACTTGACGCACAACACTTTGGCCTGTAACATTTACTGTCTCGTCAGTCGTCTGTGTGTTGCTCGACTCCCCCGCGATCTCACCTTCTTCAATCAAAGTATCGGAAAACAAGTCTTTAAGACTGTTTCCGAATATATCAGTATACTCAAAACCTTCTTCCAAATCATCAAACGCACTAAACTCTTCTTCCGCCTCCTCAGCATTTAGACTTTGTTGGAATGTATAAAATTCTTTCTCATAAGCAGCTTCTGTTTCAGGGTCTAGTGGTGTGTAATCAACTGAATCATCGGGACTTGGTCCGGAGACATTGTCAGTGCCCGATGTTCCAGCATCACCTATAGCTGTAGAACCAATGACACCACCCTGATCATCATCATTATTTCCCCCATCATCATCACCATCATCATTTCCCTCATTAACATCATCACCATTATCATCATCATCATCCTCATCATCATCACCATCCTCAGACGAATCGTAGTCAATCAAATCTAATCCTTCATCTTCATCATCAACTGGGTTTGGGATAGGCATCATGCGTTCAGGCTCAACAAACGTATCTCTAGTAAAAACTACAGGTTGGTCCTCAGTAGTCATATGAACATCAGTAGATGGTGACTCTTGACCAACTTCAGCAGTCTCTGTTGTCCTTTCCTGAACTACAGGATCAACAGGAAGCTCTGTAGACATTATGGGATCATCAACATGTTCTAGACCAGCAGTTTGCTGTCCGCTACTCTCTCCCACTTCAGTAGTCCTTTGATGAGTAAACTGAGAAGACACACTGAAAGTGAAATCCTGCAAGTTAGGCTCAAGGATCTGAACATAACTTAATATGAATGTTTGCTGATGTTCAAGATTCCTGATCCGTTCATCTCTATCCAACAACTGCCTCTGTAGATCATCTATAACTTTTGTCTTCTCCAACATCTATCCCTCAAGATTACGTACACGTTCTTCCAACGTAATACATGTAGGTGAACTAGTTGAAGTACTAGCACCTTGTCTAAACTCAGGAGGTGTACGTATGAAGACTTCCATGCTAATCGTCTCATCTACCATCTGTTCTCTAGGACGGGTCCTTAAAATGTCAGTAGTAGAATTGGGCAACTCAGATGGAGTTTCAGTTGGTGTTGCCTCACTTACTGTGACAGGAGTCTATAACAGTAGCCTCCTCTATAATCGGCTCAGTAGTCACCGGGGTCCGACGTTTCCTTAACACACCACGTCCTCTACCCCTACCATGAGGACTTTCACCTGCTCTTCTCGCCATCCTCTTTCTCCTTCCCCTAGTCACAGGAGTCTCTTCAGGAATAAAATCAGAATCACGTTCCTCAGCAGTGCGTTTGGTTGGTGTTTCACGCACTCTAGGACGTTCCTGTAATACGTACGGTACGTTCCTAATCTGATCGCTGTCGGCTTCACTCCCATTGTTGGAGAACCATGTATCTATCTTAGCATCAACTTCAGATCTGGGAGCACCCTGAGAACACTCAGGTGCTTCTGGTGTAGTACTTACTGATGGACCGGCTGTATCAGCTTCAGCAGCCTTAGTAGTAGATGTAGATGCACCAGATGTGATGTCTCTTTGATTATGAGGAGTATCAGTCTTTTGTGGTCTATCTTCTGCTTGAAAAGCATCAACAAATCGACCCAACTTAGCAAAATATGAACCATCCCATGCATTCCCACGTGCACCCATCAGATATGTGAATATGTCCTTCTTCATTGTCATGACCACATATGTAGATGAATCAGACATAGCAAGCTCGGGGTGAGCAGCATTCACTATCATCTGTATAAATAGGGGGTACATGATAAACTTCTTCCCCACTACAACAATGACGTTCTTCTGCATCTCAAAAAATATAGCCTTGGATATGCTATATGGTAAATCATCAACAAGTGATATTAGCAGGGATCCGAACACCGCACTCAAACTATCCATGCCCGTCTTAAGATTGCTAAGGCAATGGATGACAACATGAAACAAGTACTTCCAAAATGGTGGAAGATACTTCTTCTCCAGAGATGGGTATCTATGACTGTAACCCATTCGTGTCAAACAATCCTTGACATCATCATCATCAATCTTTACAGGTGCATTGGGTACATCCTCAAGCAATAACACACTGTTGATTACTTCAACTGTAATCAATACCCTTTTTCCCTTAACCATAGTGGTAATACAAGGTTCTCCGACCTCATCTATCTCATTGGCAACCGTTTACCAAAACTGATCAATAACATCAGTATAAATGGTGGGACTAGCAGATATGGCATAGTGAATACGAGATGTCTTTAGCCCCTAGATAAGTGATCGGAATAATGTTTTGTCTTCAGAAACATCACCGAGATAAGCTATGGCATTATGGTTTTTGTTAAAAACCAATGGACGAGCCATTTGAAATATTAAGCATGAATATCAGTACACAAGTCATAATTCAGAAAAATTTCAGAAAAGAAAAAAAAATCAACACTTAGAAAATTATGAAATTTTGAACTTCTCGCACAAAACTCCAAGTTCTCCCAAAACTACACATTTCAGATTCATGCGACAAGTCTCAACTCATGCGACAAGTCCAAGTTATCGCATGAATTTAAACTTGACCAGAAGTCAACTTCTCGCGAGACAAGTTTAACCTCATGCGAATAGTTTTTGAAAGTTCTCGCTTCTGTTCATATGCACAGGACCTTTTCGCATGTGAAAAGTCTGTTCCACTTCAAATTTTCAATCCGTCAATTTCTAAGTGTTTCATTCATTAAAACATGTTTCATAGGTGTCGACTAAGTTATTATTAAGGTTTATGATGATTAATTTGTCCAATTTTAACGTATTTTGGGTCCTAAAGTTTCGGTCTAGTTCAAATACATTCAAATCAACGTTATAAACATTAATATACCTTAATGTATGGTTAGGAATTAACAGGCGACCACAACAAACAATGTTTTTTATTTTGATAGAGTTTCTACACTTATAATTTTAAGAGTAAAAATTTCAGAATATAATATATGAATACTTGACTTTTCGCACACTGTACTTTATATAGCACTCTGACTTCTCGCGCGAGAAGTCAGAGTTCTCGCATGATGAAGTTTTCGCAAAACTTCAAACTTTTCGCATAAAGTTGAACCTTTCGCATCAGTTTATTCATCCGTATTTGTTTTGAAACTTTTCGCATGGTGTGAACCTTTCGTGTCTGTTAAGTCATCCGCATTTGTTTTAAGACTTTTTGCATTTTTGTGAACCTTTCACGTGATATGAACCTTTTGCGCGCTAAGTTCAATTTTCTTTGAAAATTTTAACTTTTTTTTAAAAAAATTTTGAATTTTGAATATTTAACTAAGTGTTTACAATCATTCTAACACCCTTAATTTTGAACGTTTTGTAAAACGAAAACTAACACAAGTAAACAAAGTATACTTTTAACAAAAATCAATTTGACACAAAAACTATTCTAATTAACTTAAATATTTTTGATAAATTCTCAAGTATAGGATCATATTACTTAAAAATTGATCATTACCATCATCCAGCTTTGTTACAAATATGACTGGTTATGTTGATTGTCAATATATTGTCTCTAATTTAAACATAGACTTCAAGTTTACTTGGACACAAAAGCTGAGATTTTATCATGTTTTGATTAAATTATATGTCTTCAGTGTGTCCCACAATTAAAAATCCTGTAGAACCTTATCCAACTTCAAGACAATTCGAGATTTCAAGTCACCCCAATTTGACTTAAACCTTTCACTTCTGATCTGCCTTTTCAGAACAAAGTTTCTAATATAATATCTATTATGAGCATAACTAGCCTGAGAAACAATTCTAAACACAGAATATTAACAAGTTTTAGGACTTATTTAAAAGCCAGTTGGACTTATGTTTTTGCCCTCGCAAGACGTTTAGGACTTACATGCCTCATCTTTTGATTTTGCCTCCTGTGTCAAAACATATTCTCAAAAAGAAAAATATTTATCATATAGTATGTATATCTTTGACAAATCCTTTATTGATGTGCTCATTGGCATCTTTTATTCCTATATGGCCTTTTAGGCTCTTTTTTGCTCATTTTGTTTGTTTTCTCTTTTGTATTTTGTTTTCATTTGTATATCTATTTTTTCTGTATTTTGATTTTATACATATATATACAATATCTAAAAGAAGCTGAATCAAAAAGTAACTGGCTTGAGTATAACCAGACTATAACCCTCAGTCTGTTTTAGCATAGAATCAGAGTTACCATAAAACTTTGATGAGTTACCCACTTCAGTCATAGAAAATTACTTTCAGTGCATCACAGAACGTAATGCTTTTCATACTTGAATATCCAGCCTATCAATATATCAAACATAATCCAAGTCAGTTTCTTGTAAGCCTTAGGATGCAATGATTCAAAATCAAGAAATGTAATATAATTTCCTATGTACACTTGAAAATTTTAATTTTTTCAAATTTTATAACCAAAATCTTTTTGTAATTTTTTTTATCTTTTTACTCCCCCTAAGAACAAAATATTTTTGTATTTTCAAATTTTCTCCCCCTAAAATTATGATTATCTAGACAAAAAAATAACAATTTTAACAAAACAAAGAAAAATATATTTGAAAAGGGTGTAAGAATAAGTGTTAAGCAAAGTTAATCATGTCCAAAGATTTAACTAAAAAGTCAAATCTGGAATGTTCAATCGCCTTAGTGAACAAATCACCAATGTTGTCATCTGTAGAAATTGACTCCAAATGAATAAGTTTCCTTTCAAAACAGTCACGGATGAAATGCATTCGGATGTCGATGTGTTTAGTCTTATAATGCTAAATTGGATTCTTCACAATGTTCAAAACTGCAGTGCTATCACAATAGATTTTAGTATGGTAAATATTAAGGCCATAATCAAGAAGTTGTTGTTGAATCCAAACGATTTGTGAACAATAGCTTGATGCAGCCACATATTCAGCCTCTGCAGTTGAAGTGGATACTATCTCCTGCTTCTGCACTGCCAAGAAATCAACCTATTGCCAATAAATTGACAACTGCCAGTAGTAGACTTCCTGTCCAAGTTACATCCTGCATAATCACTGTTAGTATAAGCAAATAAATTGAACTTAGAATTTTTAGGATACCAAAGACCAAGTATGGGTTGACCCTTGAGATACTTAAAAATCCTCTTGACAGCTTTTATGTGAGATTCCTTTGGATTACTTTGATAACGTGCACACTGACAAACAGGAAACATGATGTCCAGTCTGCTTGTAGTGAGATACATCAAGGATCCAATCATTGATCGATACATGTGTTGATCAACATCTTCTCCTATGAGATCTGGAGTTAAAGTAGGACGAGAAGACATAGGAGTAGGAGTTGTCTTGGAGTTTTGGAATTTGTATTTGTCCAGGATACTGTAAATATACTTTTCTTGATGTATCAGTATTCCTTTCTCATCTTGTTTAACTTGAATACCCAAGAAAAACATCATTTCTCCAAGACCACTCATCTCAAATTTCTTCTTCATAACTGCCTCAAACTCCTTGCACAAGTCATCATTGGTAGATCCAAAGATAATATCATCAACATAAACTTGAACTAGAATCAGATCATCACCGGTCTTCCTTATGAATAAAGTTTGATTAATAGCACCTCTTGTATAACCATTTGCAAGCAAATGTTCAGTGAGAGTGGCATACCAAGCTCGAGGTGCCTAGTGTAAGCCATAAAGTGCTTTGTCTAACTTAATTGTAAACATAATCAGGATGATCAGGATCTTCAAACCCTAACAGACATAGGTTTCTTCCTTCATTTCGCTGTATAAAAATGCAGTTTTCACATCGATTTGATAAACTTTGAAGTTCTAGTATGAAGCATATGCCAAAAAAATTCGTATAGCTTCTAGTCTTGAAACTAGAGCGTATACTTCTTCATAATCAAGTCCTTCAATTTGATAGAATCCTTGAACAACAAGTCTGGCCTTGTTACGGACTATCACATCCTTTTCATCCGTCTTGTTTTTGAAATCCATTTCGTGCTGATTGGCAACTTACCCTTTGGTAATTCACATAGATGCCAAACATGTAGCATCTTGAATTGCATCAGCTCGTCTTGCATGGCCTCTACCCAACTGTTTTCTTTCAATTCTATTTCAACATTCTTTGGCACTATTTAAGATAGAAAACATGAATATACACATGTGTTTATTGCTCCTGATTGACTTCGTGTTCTGACGCCTTGGGATAATGGACCGATAATTGCTTCCGTTGGATGGTTTTTATGACCTCTTAGCTGTGGAATAGCATCTTTAGAGATAACTTCATTTAAGTTAGACATATGACCAACAGGTTCTTCAACAGTGTTCCCTCCTTCTAGTTGATAAACAATTTCTTCATCGTGATTATCATTACCAATAGAAAGATCTTTAAATGGTACTTGAATAGTATCAATTGTATCATTTAGAGTAGAAGATAAACTCTGATCAGAAACTTGTGGTTCTTGTTCCACAACTATATCCAAATGAGAAGAATCTGTTTCAGGAACTGAATATGGAACAGCTGCAGCATTAGAAGATGAAGGTATATTGGAAGATATTCCTTTAGCTTGAGAAGATGTAGATCCAACATTGTGACACCCTACATATTTCCCACATCGGCCGTGGACAGAAGAGATTCCTGGTTCATAAGGAATGTCCGGTCTCTAATATCACTAACGCGTTTTGGGCATATTGGCTGTGGATGAGAGGAGAACTCCACAGTTAAGTGTGCTCAGGTGGCAGCAATCCAGGGATGGGTGACCTCCCTGGGAAGTTTTCACCGGGGCAACCAAAAGCAAATCCGTGAGCTCGTCATGGGCAAAGCGAACAATATTGGTGGTGTGAGAAGCTGGGTGTTACAGAATGGTATCAGAGCTACTCTTGTGCCATTCGGGATATGGGACATACCTCACCAAGGATGGTGACTTCTCGGGATCATCGAGGATGATGAGTCCAAAGGGGGGGGGGTGACTGTGACACCCTACATATATCCCACATCGGCCGTGGTCAGGAGAGATTCCTGGTTCATTAGGAATGTCTGGTCTCTAATATCACCAAAGCATTTTAGGCGTATTGGTTGTGGATGAGAGGAGAACTCCACAGTTAAGCATGCTCAGGTGGCAGCAATCCAGGGATGGGTGACCTACCTGGGAAGTTTTCACCCGGGCAACCAAAAGTAAATCCGTGAGCTCCTCGTGGGTAAAGCGGACAATATTGGTGGTATGAGAGGCCGGGTGTTACGGCAGTCATTACAGAAATCTTTGGGTACGCGATTAGACATGAATACTGCTTATCATACGCAAAACGATGGTCAAAGTGAGCGTACTATACAGACGTTGGAGGACATGCTACGTGCTTGTGTGATTGACTTCGGGAATAACTGGGAAGTTCACCTACCGTTAGTGGAATTTTCTTACAAAAATAGTTATCACACCAGCATAAAGGCAGCACCTTTTGAAGCCTTGTATGGACGAAAATGTAGATCACCAGTTTGCTGGGCTGAAATTGGTGATAGCCAGCTAACCGGTCCTGAGTTAGTGCACGAGACCACTGAGAAGATTGTACAGATAAGAAACTGTATGGTTGCAGCACGTGACCGACAAAAGAGCTATGCAGACAAGCGACGGAAACCTTCGGAGTTTCAGGTCGGCGACAAAGTTTTACTGAAAGTCTCACCTTGGAAAGGCATGATTCGATTTGGTAAAAGAGGAAAGCTAAATCCAAGATATGTTGGACCATTTGAGATTTTTGAAAGAATAGGTCCGGTGGCCTACCGGTTAGCCCTACCTGACTCTCTGAATGGAATCCATAATGTATTTCATGTCTCAAACTTGAAGAAGTGCTTAACGGACGAAACAATGGTAGTACCTCTTGAGGAAGTGCAAGTAGATGAGCAATTACGCTTCATTGAATAACCAGTCGAGGTGATGGATCGTGAGGTAAAGATGCTTAAGCAAAGCAAGATACCTATAGTCAAAGTTCGTTAGAACTCGAGACGTGGACCGGAATTCACGTGGGAACGTGAGGACCAGATGAAGCTTAAGTATCCTCAGCTGTTCAAAACAACGACGACGGCCAGCCAAGGTATTGATTAAATTTCGGGATGGAATTTCTTTCAACATGGGGATGATGTGACAACTCACCCAAAACTCACTCGATTACTTTATGCCAATGCAGTAGACCAATGATGGAACACACCATGACCGCAATTTTAGGGACGAAAATTCTTTCGACATGAGGATAATGTGACATCCGGTAGTTTTCCGTTACCAAACTCCGTTAGTTCCGTTAGGTCTTGCATACACGTGTTGTGAGCATACACGTGTTGTCGTTGAATGTTGGTGACTTAATAATAATTAACAATGATAAACAGATAATAATTTAACTAGTAATGTTGGTTAATAGTTTGTGGTTACGCGATTTATGAATTTTAAATATTATTTGTGAATTTCACCTTGTAACATGCCAACGTGTAATATTTGTTCCATGAGTTTTGGTATTTATTGGAAATGCATATGATTATTATTGTTGATTAATAATGCTTGTATTATTAACTTAAAACCTTTTAAAAAGTGTTTAAAAGATTAGTACTTATAAAATATAAACTATAAGGGTTAAAAGGTAACTATTTTAAACATAATATTAATTAAAAATCCCAACCCTAATCCCCTAAACACCATTCAGCCGCGACCTCACCTCTCTCACCCTCTCCTTTGCGAATTCGACCAAGAACAAGCTATTAGGCCACGATTTTGATCGAATTCAAGCATTACAACACGTTAACAACCTCAATTTTTGGCTACTACGCGATTAAAAGGTTAGATTTTATGAGTTTTTCATGCTTCTTAACCTTGGCCGAAACCCTAGTCGATTTTGTGCTAGAATGTCGAATTTTGATGGTTTGTTGGTTGTATGATGTTAGTTAGATAGTATTGATGTTAGTTTACGTGGATTGTACAAGAAATTCGTGGTTTTGATGCGTAGTTCATACCTTACTAATAATAGTAAATTTATTGCATGAACTTGATAATTTGATGATGAATTGGTGATGTTATGATGCTAATGATGTTGTATGAATATTGGAATTATGATAATCATGCTAGAATTTCAAGAATTAATCATGTAGTTTATACCTTGCTAAAAGTAGAAACTTTTGGATATGAGATTGATGAATTATGATGATTTGATGATGTTGAACATGTTTAAATGATAGTTATGTGCTTGAATAGGTATTGTGTTGATGAATTCATGATTGAATTAAGCGTTAGATTGATTTTGGGATGTTACTTTCCCAAAAGGGAAACTTTATTTGTGTGGAACTTTGGATATGGTGAATTGAGTATAATCATGATGTTAGGGTCATGTTAGAATGTTTATTGATGGTGTCTACTATGGTGGAATGTGTTAATTGGGTTGTGTGGATATTTGATTGATCATTTAGGAAATTAAGATTTTCATGGTTTATACATGATGATGGCTTATGATAGGAGATTATAGAATGATGTTTGCAAATGTAATAGGTCATTGTTGGGTATGTTGGTTGGCATGAATCTTGTTGAATAATGTGATGATGATCGTCATACACGCGTACGAATCTGAGGCCCCTACTTAGTAGGATTGGCAGGGTTTACGGTGTGAAGTCGTGAGTGGCTTCACATGGCATGTTGTGCATGATAAGACTTTATGTATAATGTACTAGTTGTGATGTAATTATAATTGTGTGAGCATGTTGACTACTTGAGATTCGCATGAGTTGTATGATAATCTAAGTTGTATGATGATCTTTGTAGAGCAAGTGGTTGATGAATTGATATATGTGAACAACTTGTATGATAACCATGTTTGGTGAGTTGCTATGCTTGATTAAATGGGATTTCAATTAATATGTCACCAACGGGTCAAACGGGTTAACTAGGTCAAATGAGTCTCGTTTTTCTAAAACCTTTGGTCAATATGTTTATTAAGCACTTAGGGTTGTTAATGATTCTGTGTACACGTACTCATATACTTGCGTGTTCTAGGTAACCTTTGAAGGTTGTCTTTCCTCTCTCTTTCAAGTTAGCCTTAATATCATTCGTGTGCACACCAGGTGAATTCATGCCCCACTTTATTTACACTCTCTTTTGGGAGAGATAGCATACTCATTCTGAAACGCTTTATTGATTATAAGTTGTGTATAGTGTAATGTAGTGCGATATACTATGAAAGTCCTCACACTTTCGGATCGTTAATATTGGAACTAGTGGGAAATGTTGGGTAGTACTACTGGGTTTGACAAGCCCCACTTGTGAGACTCGAGGTCAAACGGGTGCATTATTTTCCTAACACATGGTGTCACGACCTAGTAAGTCGTGACGGGAGGCAATCAAACGAAACGCTGTCAGCTTCGATAGCGAAATCACTATGATTATTACTTGTGAATTTAGACTAGCTATCTAATTCAATGCACTCTTATGTTTTATAACTGTTACTGTTATGTTTTACGCAAACTCTTGAACTCACCAATCATTGTGTTGACTCTTTTAGTATGCTATTCTCAGGTCGTGGTTAATGAAAAGCCTAGGAGCACTCACGGGTCAACATTTGTGGGTCAACATTGTTGGGAACATTTGTTGGTTTTGCTATTGGAATTATTGTGTATTTTGTTTTGAACAACGGTTGGCGCGTGTTTGCGCATTTTACATTACATTACATTACTTTGGTTTGTCTTGTTTACTGAACGCTTCCGCACTGTTTTAAAGTTTTAAACTCTGATTTTGCTTGAATGTTTCATATAGAGTCGTTCTGAGTAACTAATGACTGAGATCCTGGTTTGTCACACGCTTCGCGGTAAAACCCCTCACTGGATTTTGAGGGTGTGACAGCAAATCCGTGAGCTCCTCGTGGGCGAAGCGGACAGTATTGGTGGTATGAAAGGCTGGGTGTTATGATATGGTATCAAAGCCACTCCTGTACCATTCAGGATGTGGGACATACCTCACCAAGGATGGTGACTTCTCGGGCTCATCGAGGATGATGAGTCCAAAGGGGGGGTGATTGTGACACCCTACATATTTCCCACATCGGCCTTGGACAGGAGAGATTCCTGGTTCATAAGGAATGTCCGGTCTCTAATATCACCAACGCGTTTTGGGCGTATTGGCTGTGGATGAGAGGAGAACTCCACAGTTAAGCGTGCTCAGATGGCAGCAATCTAGGGATGGGTGACCTCTCTGGGAAGTTTTCACCGGGGCAACCAAAAGCAAATCCGTGAGATCCTCGTGGGCAAAGCGGATAATATTGGTGGTGTGAGAGGCCGGGTGTTACAAACATCATCAGCAAAGATGTCTTGAATTGAGGATGTCAAAGGTGGATCAGCTGTAGAAACAACAGATTTTCGATTAAATGTTTCAAATAATGAAGCATAATCATAAACCCATGAAGGAGCAGAACCTGCATCTGTTTTGTTAGATTCGTGCCAATCAATATCAAACGACTCAACAATTTGTTTAGTTCTTTTATTATAAACCCGATATGCTACTTTGTTGGCTGAATAACCAATAAAATAACAATCATCAGCTTTTTCATCAAATTTTGATTTATTATCAGATGTGTTTAACAGAGTACAACAACATCCAAAAGTTTTAAAATATTTGACTTTGGGTTAATGTTTGAAAAAGATCTCATAAGAAGTCATATTTTATTGTTTATTGATTAAAACACGATTCTGAACATAACAAGCAGCGTTAATAGCTTCAGCCCAAAAGAATGAAGGTAATTTGGCTGCTGATAACATAGTTCTAGCTGCTTCAATTAATGTTCTGTTATGTCTTTCGGCAACTCCATTTTGTTGTGGAGTTCCTGCAGAACTGAATTGTCATTCTATCCCCTTTGAATCGCAGAACTCATTCAAGATACGATTACAGAATTCGGTGCCATTATCACTCCGTATACATTTGATAGTCTTGTCCATCTGATTTTCCACAAGTGTCATGAATTTCATTAGCAAATGAGGCATCTCATCTTTGGATGTTAAAAAGAAAACCCATGTAAATCTAGAAAAATCATCAGTAATAACCAAGCAATATGCACGACGTCCTAAACTCAAAACACTTATAGGACCAAATAAATCCATGTGTAGCAATAGAAGAATAGAGTCAATTTGTGTATGAGCAACTAGTTTATGAGGAAGTTTATGTTGTTTGCCTTTAGAGCATGACGGATAATGCTCTATTAGTTGAAATTCTTTCAGTGGTAAGCCAACAACATGATTTCCTCTAACCAGTTTGTTAATTGTTTTAATATTGACATGACCAAGACGACAATGCCATAACAATGTGTCGCTTTCCGAGGCTTTAGATAACAAACACGACGTAACCATTCATGTCTAGTAAATACGTGTCTTTGTCTCTCGGAGTTCTTAATAAAATCCATTCTTCAGGTATTACAAAGCCAGGTTTTAATATAAGACATTCTTTATCAGTGAAATATGTTGAATACTTTTTGTCACAAATTTGAGAGATACTAAGCAAATTATGTTTTAGTTCCTTTACAAAATTAACATCTTCAAAGCTTAATACACCATTAGTCACTGTACCTTTCTTTGTAATCTTACCTCCCTTGTCCCTGACAAAGATTACATATCCACCGTTGTATGGTTGTATGTTGTTCAACAGAAATATATTACCAGTCATGTGTCTCGAACAACCACTATCTACATGCCAAACACTGTTGATAGCTTGCCTTGATTGTTCCTACACAATAGGACAAAATTAATCATTTTTAGGAACCCAAGCTATGGTTGACTTGAGCTCTTTTTTTTCATCTAAATATGATACATTTTGTAATATCATATCTCTTTTGTTATCGAAAATGCATTTTTCAACAACAAAAGGCTTAGAAGGTTTGCCTTTAATTTTCCATCTTTACACTTGTTTGATTGGTGGTGTGATGAAATTGTTTTCATCAACTTGTAGTGATTTTACTTTTGTCTTTTCCTTGTTTAAATCAGTTTTATTTTTAGCAAAAACATTTGATTGATATAAGTTTCTTTTAAAATTTGCATTAACAAAGAAACGTTTTCTATTGTTCGCAATTGAATTATAAAACTTTTGTTTGCTTGTCAATTGATGTTGGTGACGACAATTTCTAGCCATGTGATTTGGCTTTCCACACACATAACAACATCTTTTACTATATGCAGTTGACACTCGCATGTTTAGCGCGAACTGTTTTGGATAACCTCCATAGTTATCACAGAATCTGGCATTAGTATTGTCACACCCTCAAAATCTGTGTGCGGGGTTTTACCGCGAGGCGCATGACATACCAGGATCTCAGTCATTAGTTACTCAGAACGACTCTATATGTACAAACATTCAAAATCAAAGTTTAACTTTAAATACTGCGGAAGCGTTAAATAAACCAGAAAACCCAAAACAATATAACATGATTTAAAATGCGCAAACAAACGCGCCCAAGTATTATGCAAAACCAAAGCATAATGTTTAAACAAACATAATCCCAAAAAAACATTGTTTCATAACATGCTGACCCGTGTAATGTGCTCCTAGGCAATAGCAACCTTAACCTGAGAATAACATACTAAAGAGTCAACACAACGGTTGGTGAGTTCAAGAGTTTGCGTTAAACATAAATCAATAACAGTTGCACAATATAAGAAGTGTATTGTAATAGATAGCTAGTCTATAAACAAATAGTAATAATCATAACGATTTCAAGATTGAAGCTGACTGTGTTACGTTTGTTGCCTCCTGCCACGACATACCAGGTCGTGACAATGTTCGTTAGGACAAAATTGCACTCGTTTGACCTCGAGTCGCACAGGTGGGGCTCGTCAGACCCAGTAGTACTACCCAAAATTTCCCCGCTAAATCATTATTAACAATCCGAAAGTGTGAGGACTTTCCATGGTAATCAGCACTATATTATACTATACACAACTCATATAAATAAAGCGTTTGTAAAAGAAAACAGTATGTTATCTCCCCCAAAAGAGATTATGTAAAAAGAGTGGGGCATGAACTCACCTGATGCGCGTAAGAAATTACTTAAGGCTTAACTTGAAAGAGAGAGTGGAAAGACAACCTTCAGAGGTCACCTAGAACACGCAAGTACATAAGTACGTGTACACAGAATCATAATGAAACCCTAAGTGCTCTATAAACCAAAGGACTCAAGGTTTTGGAAAAACAGTACACATTGACCCAGTTGACTCGTTTGACCCGTTGGTGACATTATTGGTGAAATTCCATTCAAACAAACATACCAATTCATCACACATGGTTAACATACAAGCTGATCACATATGTCACTTCATTAACCACATGTACTACCTAGATCATCATACAACCAGATTTTCATACAAGTCATGCGAATCTCAAATAATCATCATGCTCAACATACCTATGCCATAACTAATGCATCATACATGGAATCAAATCATGCACAACATGCCATGTGAAGTCACTCACAACTTCACACCCTAAACCCTGCCAATCCTACTAACTAGGGGCCTCAGATTCACACGCGTGTATAACAATCATCACATTATTCCATAGATTCCACATCAACCAAAATGTGCAACCATGATCTATTACAACCCAACCAATAGTCCTATCAATACCCATATTACCCATTACCATATAATCCCACAAACAGACCAAATATATCAACTAACCAATTTAGCATTCATACAACCCAAACAATACATTCTTCCACCTTAGAAACCATCCATGAACATACTAGCATGATCCTAATGTCCTAAACATGCTCAAATCATCATATTTAGGATTTTGTGCAAATAAAGTTTCCCTTTTGGGAAAGCACATCCCAAAATCTATCAAAACACCCAATACATTCATGAATTCATTAACAATATAGCAATTCAAGCTCATGTTAACATCTAGACATGATCAACAACATCCAATCATCATAATTTATCAATCCTCATGAACAAAAGTTTCTACTTTTGGTAACCTATGAACTACAACATTCGTTCTTAGGTTTCTAGCATCAATATCATCAATCTAACACCCAATTATCATCATAAACACATTAACAACATCAATTCATCATCAAATCATAGCATTCATACAAATAAAGTTACTATTATTAGTAACCTATGAACAACGCATCAAAATCATAGCTTTCTTGCATAATCGACGTAAACTAGCATCAATCTAACCTAAATAACATCATAACATCATCAAACAATCAATAATCGACCTCCAAATCACCCAATTCGTATCTAGGGTTTCTGCCAACTTCCAAAACCATGAAAAAACATGTAAACTCTAACCTTTAACGTGTAAGGACTTGTATTTGATGATTCTAACTTGTTGCAATCCTTGAAATCGATCAAATCCGTGGTATCCTTGCTTGTTCTTGGCCGAATTCGAAGAGGAGAGGGAGAGGGGATGCAAGTCGCGGCCGAATGAAGGTGTGGCTAGGGTTTTTGATTTTGTTTTATTTAATTAATCATAATTACCCTTTTAACCCTTATAATTTGTATTTTTATAAAATTAAGCTTTTAAATACTCTTTTAAGATGTTTTTAACCAAAATAATAAACATATGAGCTAATGATAACAAATATATGTTTTACCTTTACAAGTTACAAAATTCACAAATTAAACACACGCGTTTTCACGTTACGCAATAAAATTCACAAATTACCTTTAAATCGCGTAAGAACATAAGCACAAATTAATAATCACATAATCAACTAAATTATTATTATTTTATCATTATTAATTGTTATTAAGTCACCAACGTTAAACAACAACGAGTGTGTGCTCACGACACGTGTATGCAAGACTTAACGGAACTAACGGAGTTTGGTAACGGAAAATTACCAGATGTCACAAGTATGTCCTTGGCCTTTTGATTCTTTAACAGTCTCTCTTCCTTTCCTCTCATTTTGAATTGTTTGAGTTGATTTCAGAGTAATTGAGGTAATAGTTCTAGCTTTTGGACTTATTACAGATGCTGATGTAGCATGATTTGTAGCGTTAGCCTTATGTATCTTCTGGACTGGATTAGGACCAGTGTCCTTTGAACCTGTTCTGCACACATCTTGTTTTACATTGTTAGCAATAATAGAAGATTTATTTTTAAAGAAACTAGCATTTGTTTCTTTAAAAATATGATCCTCATTATCAATGTTGCCTATAGAAACAAATCTGTTATTGAAATCAGTTTTCAAGTCAGATATAGATATTGTAACATGTTTACTTTTTTTTTTAAAGTTTATTTTTGATTCCCGTTTCTTTATTTGACATTTTTGGACAAACTTTTATTTATTTTTTATGACGAATTACAAGATAGTTTTTTATTACAAATCTTATTTTCTATAAAATCTAATTCATCATCGCTCTTCCATTCTTCAACCAAACCATCTATCTTCACACTTTCTACAAGAAAATTATCATTATTAATATTAAGTTTAGTTTTTGTGACAGCATCCACAGTAAATGAAACATTGACTGGAGGTATGAAGTCAGTTGTTGGTTAAAAACCTAAACCATAGGTCTCTTCATCATGAGTTGTGATTGATGAAGGCAAAGATATATAATCATGATTAATTGGTGGTGCAATGTTAGCATAACCCACTCCACTTTTACCACCATTAATCTTTTGTGTCATCTGTGATTTGATTACACCTTCAACCATGTTTGATGAAAGTTCAAATTTTTCAACAACTAGTTTTGCATATAAGAGTTCACTATTGATTTTGTTAATTTCTAAAGATAATTCATCATTACGTTTTGTTAAATCTTTTATATTGAATTCTTTATCATGAAGATTTAATTTTGATTGGTAAATAGATTTGTTTAAAGCATCTATCTTTTCTTTAAAAATTTTCTCATCTGATTTATATTTATGAAGTTTTTCAACTTCTAATATCAAACTTTCGTTGTGAACTCTGTATCTTTGAAACTTTTCTTTGAACATATCTGAACATAGAGAAATATATACCTCATCGGTTTCTTCATTCTTCTTTGTCTCTTTATGGCCCACATTCACCATGAAGGCCTTCAACACTCTTGGTTCATCTGCTTTTGTTGCTGGAGTGATCTCAGCATCACTTTGCTCTTTTGAACACACACATGCTGGAGCAAGCTCAACAGCTTCAATTGTTTCTTCAACTTGGACTGGAGTGATCTCAATAGTCTTCTCTTTGATCTCTTCATCTTTTGCTGGAATAGACTCAACAACATTTTCATCATTTTCAACCACTGCTTTAGTTTTCACCTCTTCCACTCGTTCCTTTACAATCTTCTCCACTATTTCTTCTTCAACCTTCTGCTCCTTAGTAAACACACCATCTAGCACATCTTCAGACACAAACTCAGTAAACAAGTTATCTTTAAGAGGTTGTTCAACCTGTTCAATCTTAGCCAATAGAGTAGTAGACAGCTTGATGTCAAGAATTTCCATTTGGTCTGACCAATCATAATCCTCATTGGTTTGAGACACCAAGGCTTTGTTATTAGATGTGCTGGCTTCATCTTTTTTTGTTTCCACCTCCACTGTTACCAACTTCTTTCCATGATCACTCTTATTTGATCTTGGTTCAGTGCATTCTCTGGCAAAATGACCAGGTTTGTCACAGTTGTAGCATCTCAAACTGGACTTATCAAACCCTATTTTGCTGGAGTTGTTCATCCCAAACACTTTCCTTCCAGTTCTCCTAGCAAAATTCTTGGCTCCGTACACTAACATAGCCATCTGGTATTTAATATCATTCTCTTCGACATCATCAGGGTTGACTTGTTGCAGGTCATCCACCAAGATGTTGGGTACACTGAGTATTCTAGCTGAAAATGCTTCATAACTGTTCATGAAGGTAGTGAATAAGGCCAGGTGTTCTTTAGCTATTTGGATAGTTTGTTTAGTTGGTTGTGAGTTAACAACAAAAGCTTGTTGTGTAGGTTGAGAAGCTTGAATCTGTGGGTAGGTTAGAGGTTGGGATTGAATTTGAGCTTGGCCATAAGGATTTTGATGAGTAGCTTGATATTGGGATAAGGATTGGGGCAAGTTTTGATCTTTTATAGTTGAATGAACAGCAGATGCTGATGGTTGTTGTTGACACAATTGAGAATAGCTGACAAAATAGTTCGGATTACTGGCCATCTTGGCATACATGCCGATGCTTTAGCTCCTATTAAGTTAATGTAGTTTGTAGCCCTTTGCTTATCATCCATATCATAGGATTTAATAGTTGAGATGAGATCATTAAGTGTCAAGGTGAACAGATCCTTGGTTCTCTTAATAGTGGTGCAGTTGTTGTTCCAGCTATATGGTAGAGAATTTAACAGCTTTTTGTTAACTACTATATTCTCCAAAGTAATTCCCCCACTATTTATTTTAGTGACTAGTTTCACGAACCTAGACATCTGAGCCTCCAAGGTCTCACCCAGTATATGATTAAACATATTGAACTCTTGATTCCATATATCTTTTCTGCTCTCTCTCATGTCTTTGTTGCCCATGATTTGTTCCTCCATTGCATCCCATAAATCCTTAGCCTTGGTAAATTCTTTAAACTTCTATGCAATCTTAGTTGTGAGAGCCATGGTGATGGCAGCATAGGCTTTGTCATCAAGTTCCTTCATCTTCATGTCTTCCTCGTCCCATAAATGTTTAGGTTGTGGGACCAAATCACCCTTATCATTTTTATACACCAGAATATATGAACCTTGCTTGATAGATCGCATCATCCGGGGTTCAGTATACATGACATGGTTCTCAAACCTAAACACCCAATCTGGGTAATTTTCTTCACTAAGCAGACGAGGTGACTTTGTGCTCGTACCAATCTCATTGTCGAGATTCAAAGTGGCAGTGATGTGCTTCAGATTAGCCATTGTTCTTACTTGAAAATCAAATTCTTCACAAATTCTTCAAACTCAAAGTTCTCGCGTGAATGATCAACTTATCGCGTGAAATTTTCAAAGTTCTCACGCGAACAATGCAAACTTTTTGATCGGAAACTTTTGTAACTGAATCTTCCAAAAACTGAATGTTGTCGCGCGAGTAGATTCTGTTGTAACAAACTTGGAACCAACTTTTGCGAAATCCTCAACTTCTTGCGCGAAAGGTAACTTTTCGCACGGATAACCAAGTTTTCGCCTGAACTGTTCTCTGTGATTTTTAGTGTTTCAGTCTCAAATTTTTCACCCAATTGATTAACCTTGATTAATTAAGTGTTCAATTAGTGATTTAGGTTCAAATGAGATCCTACTTGTCTCTAATTGATTCAATTAATCTTGTTTTAAGGTTCAAATGATCATCAAATCAACGAACATGAAGTTTATCAGCTTCAACATCTTCAAATGATCAAACTCAGTAAGAATAAGCAGAAAAACTTAGAATAACCGTGAGTTTAATGCTCACTAGCTCTTCAAAACACTTCTTCAAACTTCAACCAATCGATCTAGAGAAACTTTGCTCTGATACCAATTATAAGGATCAACACAATACAATTAGATCGATCTTGTGATGAGAATGCAGAATGTAATCATCACGGTAACAAAGATTGAATATAGAAATGAAGAACAAACAAGTAAATAAATTTCTAAATCTATTGATCTCTGATTCGATTACAATGCAGTAGTACAAATCAGGAAAACGAAAATATTTCTATCAAAGTGCTAACTATTACAAAGCAAAACTTCTATTTATAAACAAAAGTAAATTCTCGCACGAAAACATCAGTTCTCGCGCGACTGCGACTAGTAGTTGTCGCGCGAGAAGCAGATTTCGCGCGATAACTCTAGATTCTCGTGTGACTTGATCTTGATCTTCATCTTGATTTGATTTCCCGAGACTCTTAGGTTCAACCCCTACAATATATATATATATATATATATATATATATATATATATATATATATATATATATATATATAGAGAGAGAGAGAGAGAGAGAGAGGAAGAATTTTATAAAAAGTTTGGTTTCCCTAAAAAGTATAGGAAGTAAGGAGAATGTGACGTGTGTCAAAGTAGAAAAATAAAAAAAAAGGTTATTTTGGTCAGAAAATTATTTCTGTTGTTCTTTGCTAGCACTATTTCTAAAAATTCAATTCAGCACATCTCAATCTCATCTCATTCCCTTAACCCTAATTAAAGATATGAGATCTTATTCATAGCAGACTAAACCCAAAAAATAAATCATCAACGATTAATGCCTCCAGTTCTTCTAATTGTTAATCAAATCAACCAAATACTTGATGAACATAATTGAATATCATGACGGTAAGAGCTCCATTTCATATACATTTTCAAATATATTTTAGAAATCAGATCTGATATATATAAATGTTATTTACAGATATTAACATATTTGGCTTAATTTATAGCTTGGTATCTAGACAAAAACATTATAAAACTCAACAAAAATTTGAAAATTTTTATTTCGTTTTGATGTTTTATATACTTATTTTATTTGAGAAGTTGCGATTTTTCAAATTTATTTTCTTTTCCTTTTATGTTTCATTATCATAATGTATTTTTTTCATTATTGTATTCTATTTTTATGGTATTTTTTTATTATTGTGCTATATTTTTATTATATTTTTTTTCTAGTATTTGTACTTTTTGAGTAAAACAACACATAAACATATATACTTATTTTAATTTAAAATAATACTTTAATTATAAAACAACACATAACATGTTCTTTTATGCTAAAAAAATATAGAATATGGTGCTTGTTGTTTTGCTATAAACAACATTTAATGTATATAATTTCATGTGATGTTTAACTCTAAACAACACAGAATGTAATAGCTTAATGTAAAACAACACAACATGTTGTTTTATCGTAAAACAACATAAATTCATAACATTAATTTTTTTATTTTTTTAAATATAGCAATGCTATACTCAAATTAAAAAGAAAATATAATTAATTTTATTGTGTGATTTAATTTAAAAAAATAATATCATATGAAAAGCTTATAAACATTTAAATAAAGTGAGAATATGAAAAAAATCAAAAAAAGTGATTTTTCTTGTAATACCCATGGGATCACTTTTTGTGGGAATTATAAAAACCAATGTAAGTCACACACTTATCAACACATGCAAGTCACATGCTCTTTTCAACTTTTTTTAAACTTTCATAACTTTGTTTTATGACATTATTTTTTCAATAAAATTTCACCATAAAATTTAGTATTTTTTTATCTTTCCAACACATCCCATATTGATATACTTTTAAAAAAAATCGTTCACCCATTATTTACACATGTGTAAATTAGTCATTACACATGTGTAAATTAGGTATTACATATGTGTAAAACGAAGTTCATTAAAAATGAGTTTTTTTATTTTTTATAATTTTTTTTATGAAAGAAGAAAACAAGGAAAACATTTTTGTTTTTTTATTTTTATGTTATTTTTCATTTTATAAAATTTTTAATCATGTTTTGTTATTTATATTTTTGCTAGTAAAAACTTATGTCTAACATTAGTTATTAGATTTCTCACAAAAAATATGAGTTTTTATTTTATCAGGGTTATCTTGAGAACCACCATTTTTTATAAGAACTCTAGAAATCAATATGAGTCATATATTTAATATCACATGCAAGTCATATGTCATTTTCTTATTTTTTTAAAAACGTTCATAACTTGTTTCATGACATTATTGTTTCAAAAAAATTCCCACCAACAATTTCAGTAAGTTTTTTTTTCCAACGTATACCATACTGATATACTTTTTAGAAAAATCGTAAGTTTTTTTTCTTTTCAACGTATACCATACTGATATACTTTTTAGAAAAATCGCCCACCCATTACTTACACATATGTATATTAGTCAATACACATGTGCAAATCCGATTTTACACATGCGTAAATCCAGTATCACACATATGTAAAACGAAGTTCGTAAAAAAATGAGTTGTTTTATTATTTTTCATATATTTTTTATTTTCTTATGAAAGAGAGAAACGAGAGAAATTTTTTTTAATTTCTTTTTAAATTATTTTTTGTTTTATAATTTTTTTATTTTGTTTTCGTTTTTTACCCTTTTGACATTAAAAAGTTCTAGCTCGTATTGGTTTTTAGTGTTTTCGCAAAAAAAAGAAAGTACTTGTGTTTTGTGGTTTGTAGAAGAAATCTCAGCTACAAGATCATTGTGTTTTGTGGTTAAGATTCTCGTAGTAAAATTTAGTAAATAGTTGCAAATTAGAAACTATCTAAGAATAGGAAAATTCAACTAAAAACATGTCATACAAGCCACATGCATATTACCTCATCCTTTTTAAAAGATCATAACTTTTTCATATGTTATTTTTTTACATTACACCATACTAACTAGCATTTTGTATTTTTAATATACTTGTTATTGATGTATAACAATTAAGAAAAGAATTTACGTTTTTGTAAATCATAAATTACCTATAATTGCTTAGGTAATAAACATCATAAATCGTTAGTTCATAAACACCATCACTCATCAGGTCATCAACATTGTAAAATTATCTAATTTAAAAAATCATAAAATTGCCCAAGTTAAAAACATTGTAAATTGCGTAGTGCGGCCATAGAAACATCTAATTCAAAAACATCATAAAATCGCTAGATGATTTTACAATGTTTTATAACTGGAAAATTTTATGGTATTTTAAGAGGGAAAATGTCATAAAAACCAACATACTTTCAGTTTTTTCTCACAAAAGTTTCTGTACAATTTTTTATCGTAAAAGACAAACATAGTTTCTATTTTATCTCGTAAAAGTCCCTTAACATCTTTTGCACATAAAAAAACAATATATTTTTTGTTTTTTCACATAAAAACCCCTCAAACCTTAAGTTGAACGAGCCAAGCTCGAGCTCCCATAAGTTTAGCGAGCCACGTGAGGAAATAAAGTCACGTAATCAAAAAAAATGGTACAAATTATGTTTTAATTTTTTTTTCAGAATTTGCTCGAATTTTAAAAGTGATGTAACTTTATTACATTAATAATTGTTGAGGGTCTTTTATGTGAAGAAATAGAAAGTATGTTAGTTCTTTATATGTAAAAACTATTGATTGACTTTTATGAGATAAAACAAAAACTATATTGGTTTTTACGTGCAAAAAGTTATATAATGATTTTTGTAAGAAAAAACTAAAGTATATTGGTATTTTATGGTATTTGCCCATTTTAAAACTAAACAACTTTGTGTTGTTTTATAACCAGTCAATTATAAGGTATTTTAAAAAATAGACTTTATGATGTTTTAAAGCTGACCATTTTATGAAGTCTTAAACTAGACAAATATATGGTATTTTAAAATTAAGTAACTATATGGTATTTTAGAACGGGACACATTTATGATATTTTAAAATTGTAAAATTTTATGGTGTTTAAGTACTACATAACTTTTTATGATGCTTTAGAATTGAACTATTTTATTGTGATTTTGAACTGGATAACATTATAGCATTTTTAAAATAGACGAGTTTATGTTGTATTACATTTTTTCGTCAAAAATAAATATGACGATTAGTTTTTCAATTTGTATTACATTTCAAAGATGAATGTAACATTAATTATAAAATTCAACATAACATTTAAACTTTTTTATATCACATTTTTTCTTTATAATTATGTTTTTTATTTATCATTATGTATCATAACAACACTAAATTCAACGGCCATGTACAAAAATCAATAAGATATTAAAATTTTTTGGATTTGTTGTTTTTCTTATGTACATATTTTTGAATCTTTATGTTTATATGTGTTCACTAAATCATTGATTCCCACTGCGCTTCTTTTGTATACTATAACATTGCTCAATTTTAAAACATCATGTTAAAAACACTATAACACTATCAACCTCTTAAACATCATAAAATCATCTAGGTCAAAAACATCATAAAATTGGTTATCTAAACAACAACATACACATATATTTCAAATACATCATAAAAAATACATAGTTCAAATGTTTGGTGATTTTATAGTTTTTTTGAATTAGATGATTTTATAGTGTTTTATGATGTTTTATATCTGGATAAATTTATGGTGTTTGTAACTAGATAACTTTAAGGTGTTTTATAACTACATAATTTTATGATCATAAATTATTAATTCTCACTATACTTCTTATAGTGTGTTCTTTTGTTTGGTGTTTTAATAAGCTTTTCTTTATTGTAACTTAACTTTAAAACACCGTAATTTTATCAGAATTAAAAACACCATAGAGTCATCTAGTTTTAAAACATCATAAAATCACTCCGTTTATAAAACACCACAAAAATACCTAGTTCTGACACACTAAAACACCCCACCCAGATTAATTAGGTCATTTTTTGCTTTTTTTAAATACAACATTATTATACGCGTTTGGAAGCTAAAATACGTTTAATTTATGGTGTAATTTTTTTATACAAAATTTGGCCTATATAAAGTTATGGATGTATAAATAGTGGGGGAGAAATTACATGTGACTTGCATGCGTATGAATCTTTTGTAAATGGACTAATTTATCATGTCCTTCATTTTATTTCATTGGACACGTGGCGTTTTCTTATACCTTCTTACACTTTCTAACCTTTTGAGCTTTTTCAGAATAACACTCCCGTTTATATAAACGGGTTAAGATTAAAACAAATACATTTGCCTAAAAAACCTAATAAGTGATCTTAGACGTCTATTTTATAATTTAATGTTTAAGATCAATTTTTAAGACAAAAAGTGGTCTCAAGGGTATTATGAGGAAAACTAATTTTTTGACGTTTTTCACATTTTCCTATTTTATTTAAACATTTGTAACTTTTTTATATGATACTCTTTTTTTAAAACAAATTGTAACATAAAATCAAACATTTTTTCTCTTTATTTTGTGTATAGTATTGTAGTATTTTTTTAACAAAAAAAAATAAGACTCTTAATGTGTTGTTTAATAGTAAGATAATATTTTTGTGTTGTGTTACGGTTAGACAACACATTATTTGTTATTTTATGGTAAAACAACACGTTTTGTGCTATCTTATGCGAAAAAGTCCCTTAAAACTGTTCTGAAAATTGTGTTGTTTTAAAATAAGATACTGCATTCAGCGGTTTTCAATGATAAGAAAACATTTTCTATGTTGTATTACGTTATGCGTTATTTTACGATAAGACATTATGTTTTATGTTGTTTAAGGTAAAACAACATACACTTATGTGTTGTTTATAGTAAATAAACAACAATAAAACAGTAGGTTTTCTATAGATTTAATGTAAAACAATAGCAATCGTGATTTTACTCCTTTTGGTTAAGTGATTCTAGTATGGCAATAGTGGTGGCATTTTCCGGTAAGGTTGTTTATAAAAGTTAGGATTTTAGAGATCAAAAAGTGATAATGGTGATGGTTAGGATAATGATGGTGATGGTTGGGATTGTGACACCCTGCATAATCCCATATTGGTCGTGGACAAAAGAGATTCCTGGTTCATAAGGAATGTTTGGTCTCTAATATCACCAACGCGTTTTGGGCGTATTGGCTGTGGATGAGAGGAGAACTCCACAGTTAAGCGTGCTTAGGTGGCAGTAATCCAGGGATGGATGACCTCCCTAGGAAGTTTTCACCCGGGCAACCAAAAGCAAATCCGTGAGCTCTTCGTGGGCAAAGCAGACAATATTGGTGGTATGAGGGGTTGGGTGTTACAGAATGTTATCAGAGCCACTTCTATGCTGTTCGGGATGTGGGACATACATCACCAAGGATGGTGACTTCTCGGGCTTATCGAGGATGATGAGTCCAAAGGGGGTGATTGTGACACCCTGCATAATCCCATATCAGCCGTAGATAGGAGAGATTCCTGGTTCATAAGGAATGTTTGGTATCAAATATCACCAAAGCGTTTTAGGCGTATTGGCTGTGGATGAGAGGAGAACTCCACAGTTAAGCGTGCTCAGGTGGCAGTAATCCAGGGATGGGTGACCTCCCTGGGAAGTTTTCACCCGGGCAACCAAAAGCAAATCCGTGAGCTCTTCGTGTTCAAATCAGACAATATTGGTGGTATGAGGGGCCGGGTGTTATAGGGATGATGATAGTGGGTGATGAAAATAATTAGCGGGGTGTGATGGTGGGTTAAAAGTGGAGGTGGGTGGTGGTGGCAGGATGGGGAGGGGTAGGTAAATTATGTAAAATAAACTAAATTACACATCTAGT
The DNA here is from genome assembly GCA_025506505.1 of Flaveria sonorensis. Classification (NCBI taxonomy): domain Eukaryota; kingdom Viridiplantae; phylum Streptophyta; class Magnoliopsida; order Asterales; family Asteraceae; genus Flaveria; species Flaveria sonorensis. Next base: position 44,552,955 of record CM046425.1, on the reverse strand, counting down.
ATCATATTACATAAACTAGAAGGTATTTCCGTGCTTTGTAATGTCCTCATATCGATCGATTTCACATATTATTGCACCTGACTTTGAATGTTAAGTAAGTATGAAATCAGGAAATGAAAAAAGCTCTCTAAGTTACATTACAAAACATCTATTTATACTAAACTAGGAAGTTCTCGCATAGTTCTTGCGTGACTTCCAAGTTCTCGCGCGAGATGCAAGTTCTCGTGCGGCAACTTCAGGTTCTCGTGCGGCTTGATCTTTATAATCTTGATTTGATTTTCCGAGCCTCTAGGTTCAATCCATACAATCTCCCCTAGGCTCGGTGAATCAATGCATTTAGAAGTCCACGTCTGCAACCTTGTAACTGCCCTCATAAGCATACATCTTGTTGTCCAGGGCCTTTGTAATCAACCAAGCAAAGCTGTTATAAAATGAACAGATTCATCAGCTGCAATTGGAAAAGCTTGTAACCTCATCAAATCTTCTCTTCCAAACTTGAGCAAATCCACAGGGTCAATGATACAATTATCTTTGTCAACACAATGGATCAGTGCATGACCTGTCTCCTTTTCATAACTCCACCACATAAGCTTTGACAAGCTATAAACTGGCACATGAGTGTGTATAGGGATCTTCCTTGCTTATCTTGGATGCTTATAGACCCTTATCTTTATTGGCTTGTTAGTATTAGGATCTATACGCGTCTCATCTCATCTTCTATCACCTTGGATTTGGTAGTCTTGAAATCTTTGAAGTTTGTTTTACTTTGCCTCCAAATCATATTCCTTATTCAGTTCCCTTTCCTATAGTTACTTGGATTAATAAACGGAACACGACCCATAGCATATAAATCTGAGGCTATGAGTGTACGGAAGTCGTACTCGCCTTGATAATAATCTATAGCTCCTTCCCTTCTCTTTATCACATACATCTTCTTTTCAGCATCGTACGCCCAACTAATAATAGATTCTGAGTTTCCGTACCTTGTGAAAAGTATGGAATGTCTCAGCGTGTGAACATAAGCTGGCGGAAGAGGAGCTTCAACTGTAATATCTCTGACCTGATGTACAACACTTTATTCAGTTAAATCATTGGTCTTGTTAGTCGTTTCTTGAGTACTTGACTCATCAACAATCTCTCCTTCTTCATCCAAGATATCTGAGAATAAGTCCTTAAGACTATTCCCAAACATGTCTGTGTAGTCTATCATCTCTTCTAAATCATCAAATGGACCAAAGTCCTCGTTTGATTCCTCAGCAATAATCTTTTGCTAGAATGTATAGAATTCCTTCTCATAAGCTTCTTTAGTAGCGGGATCCAAAGGTGTATAGTCAGCTGTATCATCGGGACTTGGTCCGGTGACATTAGCAGATCCCGATGATCTAGATGGACCAGCAGCTGAGCCCATATCATCGCCCTAATCATCATCATCATCATCATCATCCTTCTTATCATCTTTTCCATCTTTTTCATCATCATCACCATCATCTCTATCACCGTCATCATCAAGATCATCTTCCTCATCACAACTAAAATCTATCATCTCCAAGTCATCATCATCAATAGCAGGCTCAGGGATTAGCACATCATGTTCAGGCTCTACAAACACCTCTCCAGTATAAACTACAGGTTGATCCTCAGTAGCCAAAGTATGAACAATGGTAGATGGCTCTTAATCAACATCAGTGTCCTTTCTGTAACAACAGGATCAGGATCATGCTCTGTAGTATCTATAGGATCTTGAGCAACTTCGGGATCAGCAGTTTGCTATCCACTAGATTCTCCAACTTTTGTGGTTCCTTGTTAAGTAAACAAAAACAACGCTGAATATGAATTGTTGCTGATGTTCAAGATTCTTGATCCGTTCATCTTTCTCAAACATCTGTCTATGCAGATCATGAATCGTTTGGGTTTTCTCCAACGTTTCCTTCTCTAAAATACTTTCTCTTTGCTCAAGAGAACAGATGTAAATGAACTAGTTGAAGCACTAGCAACTTGTCTTTGTATAGGAGGAGTGCTGAGAAAATCTTCCATCCCTACCGACTCATCAAATCCTTGGTCTTTGGGAGGAGTGCTCAACACATCATCAGCAGTGGGCATGGCAGATGATATTACAGTAGTTGACTCTGTAACAATCACTGGAGTCTCTATAGGTGTAGCCTTACTAGCTGTGATTGGAGTCTCATATATAGGCACATCAGGATTAGTCGACACAGTTGTCATTAGAGTCTGACGCTTACATAACACACCTCGTCCTCTACCCCTCCCGCGTGGACTTTCAGTAATTTTCCTGGCCATTCTTTTCTTTCTCCTCTGAGTTGATGGTGAATCTTCAGGAACAAAATCAGCATCATGTTACTCAGCAGTGCGTTTAGCAGGTATTTCTTGCACTCTGGGACGTTCTTGCAATACATATGGCACGTTCCCTATCTGGTCATTATCTGTTTCAATCCCAGAGCTGAACCATGAGTCAATCTCAGCATCTATTGACATGCCTGCTGGTTGAGAGCTACTTGGAGTATCTTCAGGAAAACTAGTCGATGGACCAGCTTGCTTAGCTTGAGGAGCCACTTCTTCAGGTTGTTGTGCTTCTCCCTGATAACCCTCAACAAATCTGCCAAGTTTGGAAAAGTGTGATCCATCCCAAGCATTGCCTCTTGCTCCCATAAGATATTTAAAAATATCTTTCTTCATCACCATTACAGCATAGGTGGAAGAATCAGATATTGCTAACTCAGGATGAGCAGCATTCACAATCAGTTGTATGAACCGGGGGTACATGATAAACTTATTCCCCACAAAACCTATGAAGTTCTTCTGTATCTCCAAGAAAATAGCTTTGGATATGTTGTATGGAAGATCATCTACAAGAGATATCAGCAGGGATCCGAAAACTACACTAAGGCTATCCATTCCGGCCTTTAGATTGCTGAGACAATGAATCACCACATGGAATAAGTACTTCCAGAACAGAGGTAAGTACTACTTCTCGAGTGACGGATATCTGTGATCATAGCCCATTCTCTTCAAACTATCTCTAGCCACGTCATCATCTATCTTGACTGGCGTATTAGGCTGGTCTTCCAACAGTAAAACACTATTGATCACTTTGGCAATGATAACAATCCTCTTGCCCTTAACAGTGGCAGATATACATGGTTCACTCTGATCATCCCGCTCATTGGCTGCTGTTAGCCAAAACTGATCAATAAAATCCTTATAAATAGTGGGATTAGCTATGATAGCGTGAGGAATACGGGATGTCTTAAGTCCATCAATCAATGATCTGAATAATGCCATATCCTCTGGAACATCTCCAAGGTAAGCTACTGCATTATGGTTCTTATTGAAAACCATTGGTCTCGCCATCTGAAAAATTAGACAAACTTGTATAAGTACACATTAAAATTTTCAGACTTAGAAAAATTTTGAAAAATTAAAACTTCTCACGCTCAAACTCAAGTACGCGCATGCGAAAAGTTAAGTTTTTAGATTCGACTTCTCGTGCGACAAGATAGGTAATCGCATGAAACTGAAATTGACTAGAAGTCAACTTCTCGTGCGACAAGTCTACTATATACGTGAGTAGTTCTATGCAAATTTTGAAAGTTCTCGCGCCTGTTCATATTCAGTTTACTTATCGCATGTGAATAGTTCTGTGATTTCAGTTTTTCAAGTAAGGCATTTTCAGAGTGTTTCACCAGTTAAAACATGTTCATTAGGTGTCGATTAAGTCGTTATTAAGGTTTCATATGGTTAATTTTGTTCAATTTTAAATTTATTTGTCCATAACCAATCGGCCACTAATCAAACTAACATAAAATCAATAAACAATGAGTAATCTACTTTATCAATCACTATAGTATCACTAGGTGACCACAATGAACAATAATATGAAGTTTAAACACGTTTGAACACTTAGAATTTTTGAGAGAGTGAACGACAGAGAGTTTTCATGCGGATATTGCACTTCTCGCACAATTGTACCTTTTATAGCCATCTGACTTCTCGCACGAGAAGTCAGAGGTTTCGCACACACAGACTTTTAGCTTCTTTGTACTTTTCGCATGCAACTAGTTCAACTAGTCGCATAACATTTCGCACAATTTGAACTTCTCGCATGCAAGAAGTTTAATTTCCTTTGAACTTCTAAAAATTTTCAACTTTTCAAATTTATTTAAACCATTTGATTTGTTGTGCGTAAAAGTATGGTTAACTAAGTGTTTACAATTATCCAAGAACCCTTAATTTTGTAAAATTTTGTAAATAAAAAACAAGTGTAACAAAGACAAGTGTAAACACAAGTTGACGCACAAATTTGTACATGCAATATTTTTTTTTTTTTTGAAAATTTTCAAGTATAGGATCAGATTTCTTATGAAATCGATCATTAACATCATCCAGCTTTATTTAAATAAAATTGATTACGTTGATTGTCAATATGTTGTGTCCCATTTAAACTTTAGACTTCAATATATACTTGTACACATGTTCTGTGATTTTCATCATGTTTGGATTGAGTTATATGAAAACTATGAATCTCACAATCAAGAATCCTGTAGAACTCTTATCCATCTTCAAGACACTTTTAAGAATTCAAGTCACCCCAATTTGACTTAAACCTTTTACCTCTGATCAGCTTTTTTAGAATTATTTTTCCTTATTATAATATCTGTTTAGAGCATAACTAGCTTGAAAAATATTTCTGAACACAGAATATTAACAAGTTTTAGAACTTATTAACTGCCAGTCGGACTTATGTTTTGCCCTCTCAAGAAGTTTAGGACTTACATGGCCCATCTTTTGATTTTGCCTCCTTTGTCAGAACATATTCTCAAAATGAAAAATATTTATCATATAGTGTGTATGTCTATGACATATCTTTTATTATTGTGCACATTGGCATCTTTTATTCCTATATGGTCATTTAGCACCTTTTTGCTCTTTTGTTAATATTCATTTTGTCTTTTTGTCTTTGCTTTACACATCTTTTTCTTCTCTTGATATTTATATATATATTTCATTTTTTTTCTTTTGAAAGACATTGAATCAGACAGTAACCGGCTTGAGTATTACTAGACTATAACTCTCAGTCTGTTTTAGCTTGGAATCAGTGTTACCACAAAACCTTGATGAGTGACCCACTTTAGTCATTATGAGTTTACTTTCAGTGTATCACAGATCATAGTACTTTTCAGTCTTGAAAGTCAAGCATATCAATATATCAAACATAATCCAAGTTAGTTTTTTTTAAGCCTTAGGATGTAATGTATCAAAATTAAGAAATATACTATCATTTCTTATAAATTCTTGAAAATTTAAATTTTCACAATTTGTAAAACAAAATATTTTTGTAAATTTTCTTTTACTCCCCCTAAGAACAAAAATCTTCTTCGAGACATTTTCATATTTTTTCCCCTTAAAATTGTGATTATCTTCAAGAAAATAACAATTTGAACTAAATTGAAAACTATTTTTGAAAGGGTATATGGATAATCATTAACCAAAGTTAATCATTCCTAGAGATTGGACTAAAAAGTCAAATCTGGAATGATCGAATGCCTTAGTAAACAAATCAACAATGTTATCACCTGATGAGACAGATTCCAAATGAATAAGTTTCGATCAAAACAGTCACAGATAAAGTGCATGTGAATGTCGATGTGTTTTGTCTTTGAATGTTGGATCGGATTCTTCACTATGTTTAACATTGTAGTGTTGTCACACAAAATTTTGGTGTCATAAAGATTAAGGCCATAATCAAGAAGTTGTTGCTAAATCCAAACAATTTGAGAACAACAACTTGATGCAGCCACATATTCAGCCTCTGCAGTAGATGTGGATATCGTCTGCTGCTTCTTGCATGCAAGAAATCAACCTATTTCTAAGAAATTGATAGCCACCGGTTGTGGATTTCCTATCCAAGTTACATCCTGTATAATCACTGTCACTATAAGCATATAAATTGAAATCGGAATTTTTAGGATACCAAAGGCCGAGTGTTGGTTGACCCTTAAGGCATTTGAAAATCCACTTAACAGCTTTCATGTGAGATTCCTTCGGATTACTTTGATAACGTACACACTGATAGACAGGAAACATGATGTCTGGTCTGCTAGCAGTGAGATACATCAAAGATCCAATCATTGATCGATACAAATGTTGATCAACGTCATCACCCGGGAGATCAGGAGTTAAAGTAGGAACCAAAGATGAGAACGCGTGTATAGTATAATCAATTTGTTGTCTTGGTCCGAGTGGGGATAGCATTTCTCTCCTGCATGTCGATAGAGTTTTGAAAAATCCAAACATCTCAGAGATACATAGAGAGGTAGGAATTTATCAAACGAACCGCACTCCTTCATATACGTCCGAAGTCCATTGATGAGAAGGGGCTAGGGAAAGCTTGAACCCAATTCCTACAGTGATGAATATGAGCGCAATTGAAATACTCTGATACCAATTGTATGGATCAGCACAATACAAATAAGATCGATCTCGTGATAAGAACGCGGAATATAATCATCATGGTATATGATTGAATAGTAGAAGATAAGCACAAATGTAAATAAACTTCTCAATTCTATTGCTCACTGACTTTGAACGTTTACAAGTAAGTATGAAATCAGGAAATGACAAAAGTTCTCTAAGTTACATTACAAAACATCTATTTATACTAAACTAGGAAGTTCTCGCATAGTTCTCGAGCGACTTCCAAGTTCTCGCGCGAGATGCAAGTTCTCGCGCGACAACTTCAGGTTCTCGTGCGACTTGGTCTTCATAATCTTGAATTGATTTTTCGAGCCTCTAGGTTAAATCCCTATAGCATGTGCGATATCAATGAACATTAAACAAACTTAAACTGATATTATTAATCAAACGGTTATAATACCAAAGGAGTTTACATCATTTAAGCTTGATCCACTTGAGGTGAGCTCCCCTTGGGCGACCTATCACACAAATCTCTACTCTCTCACCCTTGGAGCTCTTTTACAAATGAATTACACATACTTAAATACAAAGGATAAATATCTATTTATACTAATAAATGTTCTCGTGTGACAACATTTATTGAGGTTGTCGCGCGACAACTCCAAGTTCTCACGCGATAAGATCTCCATCAATCATCTTGGAGTTCTTGCATCCTTGTAATACTCACATGATTTGAGTGTTTGCTTTTCACTTGATATTGTAATCCATAAAAGCTATGTCCTTACAATTTCCCCTTATAAATTATGATATCAAGCTATGTTTGACTTTGGTCACACATCTTCACGAATTATCTTATTATTGGATATCTTTCATTATAGTCTTCCCCTCAGTTGTAACCTCCTCCTAATATATAGGTTCATAAATGATATCACGTCTGAATCAAGATTAAGCTGTTATATCTTGATTCTTACAACTTTAGTTGTATTAGGTATATGCAGAGAGATCTAACTTCCATTATCAGATTTCCAAAGAACCATATTCTTCTATCTGATGACAAGATTCTGTGACAACGAACTAGATCATCTAAAGTATTCTTCCTTCTATGTAAGATGTAATAAGCCTATATTTTCAGAGCAAGAATACAAAACAATATTCATTCTTCACTTAATTAAACTGTTCGATCAATGTTCCCATTACTAAGATAAGATAAGCCCACATTATCAAGTTTCAATTCACGAATGACTCGAATCAAATATTGTAAACATAGAATCTTAAACTTGATCAAACATCATAAAAACCCCTATTTAAGTACCAAACTTCAAATCATCCAGCATCTTCCAGATATAGATGAAAACACTTGTTCAAAAACCTCCAAATACTAACAAAAGTTTGCATTTGGATCATTTTCTTGTATTTTGCAAAGTTTTCACAAAAACTGAGATAATTAGTCAAAGTTTTTGCATGGATGATGAAGTTTTCGCTTGAGAAAAAATTTCGCAAATGATGGTTACTGCTGCGAAGTTTTCTCATGAAAAAGTTTTCTCATGAAAAAGTTCTCGTATGAAAAGTTCTTATGAAAATTTGTCTCATGGAAAAGTTTTCACAAAATATGGTTACTTTTTACAAAGTTTTAGCATAATGTAGTTATTCCAGCGAAAACTTCAACAAAATTGACCTTTTTTGAGTTTGAATCACTGCTACGGTCTCGAATATTCATTTTCCACCATCTAAACTCAAAGATACTAAGCGTAATGATGCAGATAATCAACATAACATGTAACAAATCCGATTCCACACGTGTTCACCTTTGGTTTCACCTTTTTATCCTTCGAAACCAGTCTAAACTCAATCAAAACCTTTAGATCTTCAACCTCCATGTTTAACGTCTTAAAACGGATGATCATAGAATGAAAATATGTAACATCCTGGGTTTCTAGGGTCAGATGTAATAGTTAAAATAAAAGAAATATGAACTTTACATTTTGTATATTGTTAAACGAGTAAGTAAAGAGTGAAATGACTATTTTAAATTTAAAGTTTTAGACGAGTTTTAGTAAGAGACCGTTTGAATATATATAAAGATAATAATATATTATATCTAAACGTGCTCCATTTTTAACGAAACTTAGGTCGACTTGTAAAGAAAAACAAGCTCGTCTCAATGCCATATTTGAAATTTTATAAGACGTTATATTTAAAAGGTTATAAGAGAAAAACGAAGTAAGTAGCTGAATTAATTATAACAATGTAATAATAATAATGTTAAAAAAAAACATAGAGAAGAAGAAACGAAGAAAGTAAGCACACAGGCAGGCATGTCATTTCATATCCCATGTAGCCTGCTTTCCTTTTTCAGTTGCATGCCTGCTTTCTTATAAATAAATACCTTAAGGTCAAATTTAGATTATAAGTTTTCTTGGGAATGCTCTAGTATAAAGAGAATCCCGAGTAATCGATACCCCATTGGGTATTGTTATTAGTCGTTTATGGAGCTCGGGTAGGAGCGCGAGTAGGGATACCATATATCAAATTGTCGTAAATAGTTTTAAGGTATGTTCTCGTTTAAGCTTATGTAAAGTTAATTATTATTTATTTTAGATTATTATTATTATTAAGAGTAGTTTTAGTATTATTAGTATTATTATTTTAGGCGTTAGGGTTATTGTTAGTGGTATGTATTGGGTAGCCTAGCTTTATTTAGGTATGGACTGATCACCCATGCTTAAACAAGGTAGCATACCAATATCCAACCATTAAAATAACTAGTTAGTTGTACCATTACCTATTCTAGGATTACTTAAACTGTATCAAGACCTAGAGATATTACCAGATTGTACTATGAAAGGTTCTCAACTGTTGGGCAATTGCTAAACAGGTGAGTTCCTCTGAACTGTTTTTCTAAAACGGGATGTGATGTTCTGATAACTGATAATAATAGAAGAATTGACTATCAATAGAATATGTGATATGTGTCAATGCTTGATAGGATGCTTGAGGGCTGCTTTTATGATTATGCTTTAGCCAGTGAAGTTTGAATACATAGCCTGGTTATGTGAATTTATATTGTGCGTACTCTGTTTCTATCTGTTTGCCATGGTTGCATCTGCTTGATGCAATAGTCAATACTAATATGTTTTGAATTTTAAAGAATTCTATGTTCATGAACTCACAAGCTTTATGCTGAGTCCCAATTCTTTTCTTTTTGGACTTGCATCCTAGGTGCCAAATGATTATAGTACGTGGAGATTACGGGCTAGCTTATGAGAAAATAGAGGTCTAGAGCAGTACTTGAAGATTTGGATCTCCAATTAAATTGATGTAATGTATTATCTAGTATGCCAGATGTAAAGTATGCTATAATGTTAATCAAAGTTAGACTTCCGCTGTGAATTTAGATTACTATGTGTTATGTATATCTGATGCGTAACGCTCCCCAAGGTGTGCCTTGGGAGGCGGGCGTTACAAGTTGGTATCAGAGCCATAGTTTAAGTGAATTTGGCATTATCAGTTAGTGTTTAAACTTAAACTAAGTTAGGAAGACTACACAGGTTGCTAAATAAACCAAGTAGCGTTGTGACACATAAGAGGAGTTAGATATGTGTTAAGTATATAATAGAAAATAACTAGAACACTTGAATAATGTAAAAGGTTAATCATATTTAACTACTGTGATTAAGAATTTACTTTTCAAATTGTATTTTGATTTGTTAGCTGTTATGTTTGCCTAAACTTAAGCAGTAGATTGGTAGTGTTAACTAGAAATTGTTGAAGGTGCACACTTCTAGATAGTCTCCTGTTAACTAGTCTAATAGAACAATAGTGACCATGCAAAGTAATTCACAATTAATTATAGTTAAATAAATTATAGAATTGGATGATTAAGTAAGCAAGTGAAGATGAATGCTCAAGAAGGATGTCACTCATATTTAGACGTTGCATTATGATACATAATGAGGGAAAGCTAGTATATTCGTGTAAGGTAAATTGAAGATTATGCTTAGATTTACATAATGGTGAATTTTAAATAATACATACATCCTAATAAGATTGCATCATGTTGATTAATGCTTACGTCTTAATGGTGACGTGACAATTTCATATGATAAGGATTAATGATCAAATGGAATATGAACATAGGAGCTAGATGGGCATTATCAGATACTTAAATGTTGTATTGATATTCAACAAGGATGTTATTTGATAAGATAAAATATAAAGTGATGAATAGTGTATGAAGAAATGATAATATCCTAAAATGTTGGAATTAGTATCAAGTATGACCCGAAAGTAAGCTAGAATGCCAAAGGGGATCCGGATGTAAAACGAATATAAGTAACTGTAAAGGTACAATTAGATAAAAGGAAAATACAAAAATTTGTACTCGGGTTGTCAACATTATCACTGCCACTCAACCAAGATCTAATCCGAAGAAAGTAGGAAACAAACTATAAAATAGTTTCTTGTTATCTATAACAAAGTTAGTAGACAAAGAAACTAGAAAATAAAAAATAAGTATAAAAGCATTCTTATAAATTCTTTATGACTTGAAACCCTCCAACTTTTGGTAACAAGGGATCTATAGAGGCACATGAGTGCTAAAGTCAAATGAAAGTTGTCTTAGACATTTATGACTACATGTAACCAATTAGATATAAGTCGTAGTATATTCATTTCAATAAAAAAGATTACATTGGTGTGAATAAAAGCTTAGTATCAACAATCTTTAAACCATATATGAATTAAGAAACTCAAGCTTTACACTATACCTTCATAAGTAGAATGACTAATGGGAAATAAAAGACAATAGTTGACATCATTAAGAATCGTTATGATAAGCTTGAATGCTAACTTGATTCCTATAGACTTGATACCTATAAAAACCCAAAAAATTCAAGGTAGTCAAAAGAATTGACTAGCAAACCTTTAACTAAGTATAAGTCACGTCTGATAGAAGAATGGTATAACTTAGATTGCTTAAAAACTTGTAGTATCTGACGATGGAGCAGAAAACATTATCACTATAACTCAAGTCCATAAATTTTCAAAAAAATGGTACATTATTATTCTAGCATATGCCATGAACACTGTGAAGAAACAAAAGGTTTGAAAACATACCTAAGATCAATTTTAGAGCATGATATGATCCCTATAAATTATTGGTGATGCTATTTGAATTTGACCAATGAATCTGAGATATTCATGGATCTTATGACAAAATTTATAAACCTTAATTGGGTAATTTATTATTATCTACTGCGATGACATTCTGATATATATTCTAAGGATAGAAGAGATCATGAGGATCATCTTAGAGAAATCCTAGATTGCATAAGCAAGAAAAACTTTACACTAATTTTTGGAATATAAATGTTAAATAAGTAAAGGTTAATTCTTAGGTCATATGTTCAATAAGTAAGACAAACAAGTAACACATGCTAAGAACAAGCAATTAAAAAATGAAAAAAAAAATCCTACATGATTTTAAAGATTTTGGGATTTGATGATTATTATTGGAGATTTATTTAAGTTTTTCTAATCACTAGTGAAAATGAAAGGAATTGTTAAGTAACTACAACTATGATATATGATACCATCCAAAAAAGAGCAAAGTTAATCGCTGGTGCACTTTATAAACAAGAATGGGCCCAATCACTAAAACTTGAATATCTACTAATAATATTAAGATAAATCTCTTAGACTAAATTGAAATGCACAAAAAAAATCCTTGATGGAGAAATCACATTAAGAAACAATGAAGGATTAGTAGATGAAAACTATTAAGAGATAGAAGTGATAGTATTTTAAGACTCCACAATCATATATGAGTTTCGAGTCTTAGCATATTACACGATATGATACTAAATGAAGCCCATAAATCAAAATATAGAGCAAACACAAGTAGTAATAACATGTAATATGATTTAAGAATTATTATTGGTATTCAGGAATCAAAGATCAATCACAAGACGTGCAGGGAAATTTCTTTATCTACTTAAGGATTATGGTGAAACATTAAAAATTGTCTAACTAGATACAACAAGCTTAAATTTCATAATGGAAATGAAAGATAACCAATAGACTGTTAATTTTATGATTAAATTATGGATATGACACCTTCTAGCTAGTGGATGATAGGCTTACCAAATTAATACACCTCTACCTCTCTATCAAACTATAAGATATAAATATTAGCCAAACTCTATTAGTCTCATATTAAGATATGGCTATCTTGACTATATCTGATAAAGTTTATCGTTTCACTTCCAAATTATAATAGGGTTTCCAAAAGAAACTAAAAACTCGAGTAAATTAGAGAACCTTATGTAAAAAAAACTATCGAGGCATAATAGTAGTAGAGTTTCCTTGAGTATTAAAACCTTAAGCAATATAATGTAAGAATATATTAGAGTTCGTATAACAAGAATTTGATATGATTTGATCACTTTTGCGCTAAAGGAAATTCTAAGAAATAAGGACACTGTGATTAACAAAACAAGCAATAAATCATACAATATAGGAATTTTAGCTCAAAAGATAATTTCATTAGCATTGGTCGAGAGGCAAGGTTAGTAAAGAGTCTATGAAGACTTGAGGATTGGCAGAAGAAATAAAAACTAAATATCCTCAACTCTTCAGGTAAGATTTGAATTTCGAGGACGACATTTTTTTAAAGGGGGAAGAATGTAACATCCCGGGTTTCTAGGGACAGATGTAATAGTTAAAATAAAAAAATATAAAGTTTACATTTTGTATATTGTTAAACGAGTAAGTAATGAGTGAAATGACTATTTTAAATTTAATGTTTTAGACGAGGTTTTAGTGTCGTAAGAGACCGTCTATATATATATAAATATATATATATACATATATATACATATATATATACATATATATATATATATATATATATATATATATATTATATATATATACATATATATATATACATATATATATATATATATGTATATATATATATATATATATATGTATATATATGTGTATATATATATAATATATTATATTTAAACGTGCTCCGTTTTTAATGAAACTTAGGTCGACTTGCAGAGAAAAACAAGCTCGTCTCATTGGCATATTTGAAATTTTATAAGACGTTATATTTAAAAAGTTATAAGAAAAAAAAGAATCAAGCAGCTGAATTAATTATAACAATGTAATACTAATATTGTTATTAGTCATTTATGGAGCTCGGGTAGGAGCGCGAGTAGGGAGACCTTACATCAAATTGTCGTAAATAGTTTTAAGGTATATTCTCGTTTAAGCTTATGTCAAGTTAATTATTATTTATTTTATAATATTATTATTAGGAGTAGTTTTAGTATTATTAGTATTATTATTTTTAGGCGTTAGGGTTATTGTTAGGGGTAGGTATTAGGTAGCCTAGCCTTAGTTAGGCATGGACTGATCATCCATGCTTAAACAAGGTAGCGTAAACCAATATCCAACCATTAAAATAACTAGGTAGTTGTATCATTACCTAATCTAGATTACTTAAATTGTATCAGGACCTAGAGATAATACCAGGTTGTACTAGAAAAGTTTATCAACTGTTGGACAACTGCTAAACAGGTGAGTTTCTTTGAACTGTTTTTCTAAAACGGGATGTGATGTTCTGATAACTGGTAATAATAGAAGAATTGACTATCAATAGCATCTGTGATATGTGGTAATGCTTGATAGGATGCTTGAGGGCTGCTTGTATGATTCTGCTTTAGGCAGTGGAGCTTGTATACATAGTCTGGTTATGTGAATTTATAGTGTGCTTACTCTGTTCCTATCTGTTTGTTATGGTTGTATCTGCTTGATGCAATAGTCAATACTAATATGTTTTGAATTTTAAAGAATGTTATGTTCATGAACTCATAAGCTTTATGCTGAGTCCCAATTCTTTTTTTTGGACTAACATCCTAGGTGCCAAATGATTGTAGTACGTGAAGATTACGGGCTAGCTTATGAGAAAATAGAGGTTTAGAGCAGTAATTGAAGATTTGGATCTCCAGTTAAATTGATGTAGGGCATGTTTGGGATTTCGGTGGAAGCTCCTTATTGACTTCTCAAAAGGAGTTTTGAGAAGTTAAAATTTTTGACTTCTGAAAATCTCCTTCTTCTCCTCATAATTTCATCTCCATCCAAACACAATTTCATCTTCTTTTGACTTATCTCCTTCTTAAAAGTCAAAAGGAGTTTTGAAGAAGCAATCCCAAACACCCACTTAATGTATTATCTAGTATGCCAGATGTACAGTATGCTATGATGTTAATCAAAGTTAGACTTTGATCCGCTGTGAATTTAGATTACTATGTGTTCTGTATATCTAATGCATAACGCTCCCCAAGGTGTGTCCTGGGAGATGGGCGTTACAAAATCCATGTATCAAGAGCAACACCTTGCTTTGATACCAAATATAAAGTTCTCATATCAATCGATTCCATATATTGTTACACTTGATAATCAAATTAAAACAGATGTGTGTGTGTGTGTGATATCAACGAACATTAAACAAACTCAGACTGATATTATTAATCAAACGATCATAATGCCAAAGGAATTTAAATCGTTCATGTTCGACCCACCTGAGGTGAGCTCCCATCGGGCGTCCTATCACACAACTCTCTACTCTCTCACCCTCAGAGCTCTTTTACAAATGAAACACACATACTGAAATACAAAAGAAAAACATATATTTTTAATAATAAATGTTCTCGCATGACAACATAACATTCCTGTGCGGCAACTCCAAGTTCTTCATCAATCATCTTAGAGTTCTCGCATCCTTGTAGTTCTCGCATGATTTGAGTGTTTACTTTTCACTTGATATTGAAATTCATAAAATATAGGTCCTTACATGCTTGCAGCGGGCATTGAATAAAACTTATGTAAAATCATACATAAGATTAAACACAAAGTAAGAGCTTGTTTGGAATTTTAACCAAAAAGTAAAGAACAAAAATTTATAATTAAAAATTAAAAATAAAAGAAACAATCAAATCTTAAAAGTATTAAATAAATAACAGATCTTTTCTTTATAAATAATAGTTGGTGGCACAACTTCTCTTTATAAATAATAGTTGGTGGCACAACTTACTTGCCACTTGAGTTGATAGCTTAATACTTTATAAACATCAATCAAACTTAAAATTACTTATAAATAGTTTGAAGGATCTTGAAATGTTGTATTGCTATTAGAAAGAACTAACTCACATTTTTTATCAATTGAGAACGTAAAACTAAAGTTTATAAAAACAAATAAAATTGTATGAACTTAAAACTTTAAATTAAATATCATTAACAAATAAAATTGTATGAACTTAAAACTTTAAATTAAATATCATTAAGTATGGCACTTTTATAAATAATATATGACTAGTATTAAGCCTCCGCGTTGCGGCCATAAAATCGTGCCAAATAGCACCTATGTTACATTAACGTCAGCGACCACTAACACCGGAAAAACTCGTATTAAAAAAATAGAAAAGAAAAAAACAAAATCAAACGAAAAGTAACGTAGAAATGTAAAACATTAAAACAATAACTTAGTCGGTCTAGGACCCGCACGTTGCAACGGAGCGGTTAAACGGGAAAAAAATAGGTCTAACAATGTGTACCACACACACATGGTACGATTGTTAACTCTCAAAATTTAGACCGAAATGTAAAACGAAACATTTGTAAAAACTAAATTTATAGGGAGCTAAAGCTGAAAGTAAAAACTTACAGAGGGTAATTTGTAAGGATATAAAAGTATCGGGTTTAAAATAAAAGGTTAGAAAAACAAAAGATGATTACTACTTTTAATGCTTAAAGTACAACGATATATGCAAACTTGAGTTGATAATTAGTATATATTAAATGGATGATCAAGTGAGATTTTAAATGGGGAACATCCTTGCTTAAAGCATAGTACCCCAAACTTGCAAAATAATACTCACAAAATGA